>PVLD010032706.1:0-14367 GCA_004027595.1 Dinomys branickii
CAAGACTATGCTTTAGTTACATTCTCTCCTCTCCTCTCCTCTTCTTTTCTCTTCTCTTCTCTTCTCTTCCTTCCTTCTCTCTCTCTCTCTCTCTCTCTCTCTCTCTCTCTCTCTCTCTCTCTCTCTCTTTCTTTCTTTCTTTCTTTCTTTCTTGTCTTTTTGAGTCAAGGTCTACCTATGCAGTTCAGGCTGCCTTTGAACTTACTCTTTAGCCCAGGCTGACCTTGAACTTGTGGTGATCCTCCTGCCTCAACCTTCTGAGTGCTGGTACTACAGGCGTGCATTGCCAGGCCTGGCTTTGTTTAAATTTTTGAAGCTCACAGGTTAAACTTATATTTATCATCTAGCAATCACAATTTATATGTTTGTAATGGCACATTAATCTTCTATGCATATAGGAAAGAAGAAAAGCTGACTAAAACCTCTTTATTACTCTCAGCTAGCATATGTAAGGCACAAATGTAAATCATTCATCTGCTCGCTGCTGTGAAGTGTAAACAGTCCTTGCAAGCTGCTACAGTCTAATTTCTAAAGGAAGAGATAGTCTAAGTGGTTCTAAAGTCAACTGAAAAGGTTAGGGAGACTTTCTAGTTTACTAGCAGAAAGATATAAGTACAATAGATAAGTAGAGATCCTTCCATGGTCAGGAGCCAATTTCCACTGAGGAACCTTTGGGTATCAGCCAGAGAGTAGCCCTGGCCATGACCTCTCAGTTGTTCTCAGTTTCTGTTGGCCCACACAAGCAGATATCAGTCTCCAGAAAGGGATCTAGCTGTCTGGTCAACATTCCATTGACCATTGACTTCAATACAGATTCACCAAAGAGTTGCTGGGGAAATCTGTCCTATGCTTTAAGAATGGCAGCTACTCTAAGAGCATTTAACTAGCTGGCAGAGTGACCACTCTTTGTCAAGGTTCTATAAGGGATAGTTAAAAGCCTGAGCAAGATCATTTTTATAAGTTTATAGTAAAGGTCTTAAAGTCCACAACTTATTATCAAAGGATTTTTTCTATAAGACTTCTGGGCAGATGACAACCAGGTAAGCAGCAGAGAAAGATCCTCCCAGAGGATCGCCACCCAGACACTGGAATATAGCAACATGAGAAAGACAGGAAGGAGAGAAATGTGTACCATGAACCCAGGAAGGATCTGAAATGAGAATTGAAGCCCTCAGAAAGACCAAACAAGACCTGTCCTGGACGAAAGGCTCAGAGGGCCACCATGTCACAGTCAGAGGAAGAGGAGGCAGAGAAGGAGGGAGTCACTGCTACAAACACACCCTCAGCCCACTCTCTCATTCTGGCACTCACAGCTTCAGCTTTGGAGGCTCATGCTCACAGGAGCTTCCTGACTCAGCCAGGGGAGAGCAGAGCTCTTAGAGCTGGTCCAGGACTGGAGAGGAAAAAATGCAGCCAGGAAAAGAGGCAATGGTGGTCGGGAGGTGTTGTCAAACCCACTGTGGGGATGAGAAGTTACAACAGCCCCTAAAATACAATTCCCACCCTGCACCAACCTTTCTAATGAGTGCCTGGAGGCAAGGTGGAGTCAAAGCAACCAGTACACAGCCCATCACACCCAGCTCTATGCCTTCCCTGAGGCTGTGGCCTGTGTAAGCAACCACCAGCAGAGAGCAGCAGAGAGCAGTGGCAGTGACCCCAGGGCCACAGCAATTCCCAGAGATCCAGCCAAAGAACAAACGGGAACTGGAGCACAATAGTAAAAGAGAGCTGCAGATGGAGGTGGACCACACAGCCCCACGCCCTTCTCACTCCAACAGCAAGCAGGAAGCACAAGCTGAGTTACCGGGCTTCAGCTTCCACCCTGAACTTCCTCTCTGAGCACCTTGAGTCTCAGTGGCCTGAGCACTCAACATGTGTCCCTGACAGCAACAAGCTGAGTCCATGGGCTTCAGGACTCTCCCTAAACTACTAATATGAGCACCAAGAGGGACTTCATACTGCTTGCATGTATGAACCTTGTATGAACCCTTAGCGACAAATTACGTGAAAAGCAGCAGTCCTGGAGTCCGAGAGCCAACATATTCTACACAGCAGACCTGAGAAAATCCTCCAATTCTCTTCTAGAACTAATAACTGAACTTAGTACACACCCTGGTCTACCACAGTTAGCACAGGTAGGGGAAACCACACACCACTTGTGCCCAGCATCATAAGTGCACCCAATGCCCAGCTGTAAGGGGTGGGGAGCAGCAACACTGGAGATTGGGAGGTGGGAGGAGGCGAAGACCTGGAACTCGGGTGCAGACCCGGTTCTCTAGCTGGGTGAGGACAGCCTCCAAAGAGTCATAGGAGGCCTGCAGGGAGACAGTAGTGGCCTATAAGGGGACCCCAGGGGCCTTAATGGGGAGCTCTGCAGCCTGAGGGGGGAGGGGGCTCCCTGTAGCCTACATGAGAACCCTGAAGACCTAGACTGGGCCTCTGGCAGTGCAGTGATGGGGCAGAGCCTGGCGGGCCACGGGGGTGACCACTTGGACTTGACTGGGCCCCCAGGAGTGTCTCGCCAGGGTGGAGCCTGGAGGTCCAGGAAGTGACCCTGTGGACTTGACCAGGCCCCCAGCAGCACAGTGATGGGGCAGAGCCCAGCAGTCTGTGGGGGTGACACTTCGGACTGGACCAGGCCCCCGGGAGCACTTTGCTGGGGCAGAGCCTGGCAGTTCGCAGGGGTGACCTTACGGACTCAACCAGGCCCCCGGGAGTGCCTTGCTCGGTGGAGCCCAGTGGTCTGCTGGGGTGACCCTGAGGACTTGACCGGGCCTCTTGATGTGCTCTATCAAGGTGGAGCCTGGCTGTTTGCTGGGTAACCCTTCCTACTCGAACAGACCCCTGATGGCCTTGAGGGCTTGTCAATGGGAGCTTGACCATAGTGAACCTGGTTCCCTGCCTATCTACTGTCTTTGAGCATGGATGCTTTTCCACCTCCTGCCATAGCAATTTGTGTACACCCATGTTTGTTACAGCATAATTTGAAGCAGCCATGTCTCTTCCCAATGTGTGAGTCCGAGGGAGTAAATAAACCAAAAAGTATAGTTATGATCAGAGGGAAGATGAATGATGGGGTGGTGGAACAATGGAGATGAGGGTGAAGAAAATTGATTAGTCAAACAAACCATCATCTATATAACTGAGTAACAAATGAGAAGATAACATGTAATACAGCATCCAGTGTTACTTCCCTACTATCTTCTCTATAATTTTGTATTTCCTGCATTGTTTTTCTGTTATTCTGGTTATATGTCTCCATTCTTTTGTCTTTAAAAAAAAAAAGAAATAAGGAAAAAAAGAATTTTTTTTTCTATAAACATAAATGGTAACTAGGCCTAGGAGAAGAGGAAAGGATGGAGATCCTCCTTTAAGCTAAATGTGTTTTGGTCGCACAAGTGTGGTGCTTTTGGAATAGCCCCTTCTCGTTTCACTGAGAAGTCAGTTCTTTCCATGGTGTCTCAGGTTGAGTCTTCTGAGGAAGATGTGCCCAGAACACTAATCTGGGATATGGCTTTTGTGTATTTTCCTGGATGGACAAAATTTTGATGTTTTATCTCACCTAGTGATGGGTATATGTCCCTCCTCTAAGGTGACTACCTTGTATTTGCATTTGCAAATGCTCATTTTCTATGAGCTTAACTTGTTGAATAGGAGGAAAGCGTTGGAACAGTCTAGAGTTCTTTTCTTTCTAATTTTACTTGCCTCTAAAAAGGGAAGTACTAAGTAGTAGGAAAAGATTATGAGTAAGGCCAGAGAAAGGAAACTGAAACAGGACAGGCTTGACATTTCCTCTAGAGTGTAGAGGAGGATCAGAGCCAATCTGTCCCAGTGATTCCTGTTCTCCAAGTCTTAAGAACAGCCAGTGACTTAGCATCTTTTAACTGTTGGAAAAAGTTTCATGTTTTATTATATAGACATGTATATTTTCTAAGTCTGAGCTAGATTTTGTTTAAAAGACTCATTCTACAGAAGTTTACCTTAAAATCTACTAGAGGAATGTTTCTAGTGCTATTGTCTGAATAAGTCAAGCAAGGAATACCAGTAAATTTAGTAACTAGTTTAAATGCAACATATACAAGAACAAAACAGGAATAAAAATATCCCACTAAAGAAGTATCATAACCTCATAACCTCCCCATGTTTTAACTTAGATTTATCAACATTTTAACAAACCTATATAAGAAAACAAGCATAAGCAATTATAAGCAATTGGCAAAGACATAAAAAATTTTTGAGACATAAAAATTTGTTATTTAAATGAGTCCCAATCCAGAGTCTATGAAACAAAAGCAAACTCTTACCTCCATCCAGTGATCTTGGTCAGACCACCAAATGATATAAGGGAAAGAAACTCCCAACCTGCTAGATATCTGATATGAGTTTGTGTTCTCTAAAATTGAAGTATCAATTTTGGGAACAATGGAGGTTAACAGCAGAATGTATTTATTGGGGGAAAGAAAGTTTCTATCTGAGAGAGAGAGAGACAGACAGACAGACAGATAAACAGAAAGTGTCTTGAATGGGTTGCCAAGGAGCCTGCCTTTTTAAGGGATTTTTATAGAGCAAATCCATGACATGAGGTGGATCCAAGGTGGAAAAAGTGGGAAATTGCAAGGAGGGCATAAGACAGGAAAAAACTATGGTCAACCAATAAGATTACAAGTGTAATTGCTCAGGGAAAATGGATTAAATCAGAATCAAATGGAGAAGCATGTCATGTAGCAGGCAGGCATGAATACAGAACAGGGGCCTTTCCTGTAGGGGGTTGGGTTAGTGAATTTTCCTGGCTTTCTCAAGGTGTTAGAAACCTATTTAGAGTATCAATCCCTGATGTTTATCCTTGGGGAAAATTTGTCTCATCTTTTATCTTGAGGTCTGGCCCACAGCAGAGGTGCCTGTCTCCCCCACAGTTGCAAGATATCTCGTCTTCTGCATGGGCTCCTTTGAGGGCCTAGCCGTCTGCCTATAATATTTTATCTAACTTAGTTGCCTACAACATTATCATAACTCAAAATTTATATATTTTACAAAGCAGCAAGCAACCCTTAAGATGATCCCTGAGTGAAATCTATGTAAGAAAAGGCTTCTTAGAGTGATTTTTATATTTGGCACTTCAGAAATTAAAAAATATGAATTAAAAACAATAGAAAGAACTTTTGTGATACATAATGATTCCAGTCATCAAGGCAAAAGCTATTTCATGTTAGCATTAGGCAGGCAGCCATAAAATCTCTCTGAAGTAACTGTATGAGAGATGAGATGTTTTTGTTTATACATTTTAAAAAGTTCATGATGACTCCATTATGTGAGAATGTTAAGCGCAATGCAAGTAACGACTACATCCTAACAAAAGCCATGTCTGATCTTGCCTGTCCCAGAGCAGCCAGCTATGGGGACTGCTTTTTCAAAAGTATTTAGGTTGCACACTCTCTATTTAGACTTTTATCAACACAGCATGCTGCTGTCCAGACACAGTGGTGTTCAAAGCCCAGTAGATGCCTCCATGACCTGTATTACTTCAGCCACAGTACTGAGTAAAGGCTCCACACCTGGGTGCTGATGGATGAATGAAACACTCACCCTTTCTTCTTCATCCACATATTTTCTGCTGCCTTTGTGAGAGCTGCATTTTTCCTTTTATGAGTGTCAAAGCACTGCAGTATTTCCTTGGAGGCAGGTTAGTGGTTAAGATCATATATCCAGGGACAGGCTGCACAGTTTTAACTCCTGGCTTTGCCACTTACTACTTATATCACCTTAAGCAAGTTTGTTAAGTTCTTGGTGATTCAGTTTTCTCATCTGTGAAATAGGGGTGATGCTAACAGCTCCTCCTCACATGGTTGTTCTGAAGGCTGAATGAGTTGAACCTACAAAGGGCATTGAACAAGTTTCTTGCTCATAAGCAAAGCTATATAAGCTGGGCGTGGTGGTGCATGCCTGTAATCCCAGCACTCAGGAGGCTGAGGCAAGAAAATCGCTGCAAGTTCGAGGCCAACCTGGGTTACAAGGCGAGTTCAAGGCCAGCCTGAACTGCATAGTAAGACCGTGTTTCCAAAAAACAAACAAAAAAAAAAAAGAAAAAAGAAAAGCTACCTAAATGTTAGGTGTCACTGTTGCCTTTGGTTACGGCTGCTGAGAGTTGGAATTGTATCTGTAAGGAGAGGCTTTGTCTGGCTTTATCAGAACACTCAGTTACCAAGACACCAAGAAAGCCTATTACAGGAAGCAGTTTGAGGCCTTGACATCCCATAGTGTACCTGAGGAGGCCAGAGTCTGAAGGGGCAGTTTGACTCAACTTTTTTCTTTCACTAGGAGGGAAATGGACAGCCTCAGGATGATAATGTCACTCCTCACCTAAATGGAGCTAGGACAGGCCTGATGTCAGTACGAAGCTAAACAGTTAACTGGTAATGGCAGGTAGGCTCCTAGAAAGGTGTTATGACAGGTTTATTTCTCATATGAAGAGAGCACTTCATGTACACAGTTTTAGGATAAGAGAATTTTTCCAAAGGCATTTGTTTTGCTAAATACCTTCAACAAATTCTTAATCCCATACTAACTCTGAGCTATCCAAATAAGTGCATTAGAAACCCCATTCCCACTGGGAAATAGAGTCTAGAATTGGTGTAGTTGTCCAAGCTGGGTGTTTGGGATGCTTGATGGGATACCTTGGACACCAAGATTTCTCATCAGACTCAGCTCTGTGCCATACTGTGGCCTCCTGTACCTTACAGAAATGAAAAGGTCAAATACTAGTTACTTTTATAGGCAGTCAGGTGACATAGCTCTGGTTAGAGAGATATAATGAGAACTCTTCAGAGAAATATTTCCCCCACTTTTTGCCTTTGGGGTAGTTATGTGATGATATGATACTTACTACTATGACAACCATTCTGGGGTCATTAGGTAACATGTTGGAGATGAAAAGAAAAGGCCAATATGCTGAAGAATGGTAGGAAGTAAGGATGAAAAGAGCCTGATCTTTCACATTGTCGAGCTGCTTGAAGAATCTTAGGACTGCTTATCTCTGGACTCTGCTTGGCAAATAAACATTCTTAAGGCTTAAGGCACTGTTTGTTGTTTTTCTGTTACTTGCAAGAAGAAGCATTCCAAAATGATAACTAAACTCTCACCCTAGGCTTCTGGTTTGTGTATCTGACCTGGTTTGCTCTTTCTTCTCCCAAATCAGGCCTTCATTGGAATAGCTTTCTCAACTACTGTATTTGTCTCTTGCCACCACGCTGGAGATGACTATCCTTAGCCATAAGGTGATACTCAGGATACCCACTTCCCTGCACTGCAGTGCAGAATCTGACCAGGATGCTGGCCATGGTGTCCCATTCACTGAGCTGCAGTCCTTCTGTGTGGACATTCTTACACATGCAAGGCTTCTCTGTTATTCTGGACATCAGGATTGGAACTACAGGCCACCCAGTGCAAGAGGCAGCTCCCTTTGTCTTAGGTTTTGTCTTCTTATGCCTAACAGATATTTGGCCAAGACAACATCCCAGCACAGCTGGCAGCTGGTGGGCCACATATATAGCCTGAAAGATTAAGGCATAGAAATGGCTCTCCTAGACCTAGAGATCTGAGTTCTAGGTACTTTCACTCTCACCTCTCAGAACCTCTCATATTACCCACTTGTCACTTCGACCCTGGCTAGGCAACCTGATCTTAGTTCCCACATTGCATATATTGAAGATGGTATTTTGGAAAGAAGCCTGGATTTCAAGAGTCAAGAGCTCTTGGAGGTATTCCTCTCTCGCACAAGCAAACCAAAGCAGGGTGCTACTGTTCTTTCTGTGCTTTTATTTTTCATGTACAACACAGGATGTCAATCTTTGTCTGACATTACCATTTACTTCTTTAGAAAACGAATGTTAAGCTTAGTGACACAATAAAAATTACAGAGTACACCTTAAAGGAATTATTTAGAACATTGAGGGATATTTCAATTAGCACTCATGGTGTCTTTTTAATTTTGAGGTTTGGGGAGTATAATGAAAATTTCACCAGAGTGGGTCCTAATTGAAAAAAAAAACACATTCATTTTTTTCTCTAGGGTTTTCTAACACACTAGAAATAAATTACAGAAAGGAGGAAAGAAGCACTAAACAGTAATTCTGCCCAGCTGTAAACCTTGCTTTTCATGTGAATTAAGTCTTTGATCCTTAAAAATCCATTTTAGTCTTGGACAAGTTCCAGAGACACTGCCCTCGTGGGGAAGCAACTGTGCCAGGGACAGAATGGCTGCTTGGCACTGAGCTTTCTCTTACAATTGTGCTGTGTAGGGAAGAGGCATGAGCTCTGTGTTCCCACTTTCTGGCATATGAAAGTGCCTTCCACCTTTACAATTGCTTTGCTCTGTCTTCTTAGAAAACCCAGGCCTTGACTCTTCCTGGGGAGTGTGTTTGTAATTGTTAAGGGCCGCAGCAGTGCTGCTGAAGAAACTCTGTTTGAAGTAGCAAAGTCACTTGTCTCCATATGTAAGCTCATCTGTTTTTTATATCTGATCATTTTTAGGTGCCAACTACTGTCTGCAGATGTACTGAGAGGCAAAGTGGGTGAAGGGCACTGGAAAAAGAAAGCCTGTTCACAGGGACTCATACTGTGCTGGTAATAGAGATTTTTCTGTCAGGCTTTTAAAATTGTAGTAAAATGCATATAATCTTTATCATTTTAACCATTTATAAATGTACAAGACACTGACATTAGTTACATTCACCATCCTGAGCATGGACCACCACTATTTATATCCTAAACATTTCTATCATCCCCCAGTATAAATTCTGTACCAATAACTCCTCACTCTCTCTCAGCTCCCAGTGACCACTATTCTGCCTTTTATCTCTGTGAATTTCCCTATTCTAAACATTTTATATAAATATTTGTCCTGTATACATCTTATATTCATAGTGCATTTGCCTGTTTGTATCTGTGGTTTATTTCACTTAGCAAAATGTCTTCAAGATTTGTCTATGTATTGGAATTTCATTCCTTTTTATGGCTAAATAATACTAAATAATATTCCACTGTGTGCCTGTACCACATTTTGCTTATCCACTTAGTTGATGGGCATTTGGGTTGTTTCCACCTCTCGGCTGGTGTGAATAGTGCTGCTGTGGACGTTAGTATACAAAGATCTATTCAAGTCGCCGCTTTAAATTCTTTTGTTTATACTCCTAGAAGTGGAGCTGCTGGAGCATAGGATTTTGCTTGCAGACACGGTGTGCATGTAATAGCAACACAGGGAGTAGGGATTTGCAAAGAGGGGATACTTAGCCAGGTTCAGAGAGCTAAGGCAATGGTTGAGAAAAGAATGAGAGCCAAGTGCAAGGGGAAGAAAAGGCTGGAAAATGTGGATTGCGGGATTTTCCTATAAGATGCTGTGATTCAGTAAGGCACATAATGAAGACAGACCGCTCAGGAACATAATGAACTGTCCTTCTGTAGAAATAATTCAGATGTTCCAGGAGGGTGAGACAGGGAGACCAAGCAGCAAGGAAGGCAGCAGGCAGTGAGTGAGGCCCTAGAGAACCTACTGGATGTGGCAGGGGGATCAAGTTGCTGGTCAAATGCCAACCATGCAATGAAGAACCAGTCCACAGGAAGTGAGTGTCAGGGAAGACCTAGGGGTGAGGGGCCAAACCAGCTATCCAGGAAGCAGTAATACTTTTAGAACCAGAAACTCTTGATCTTACGGGAATTTCCATAACCTAAAAGTCTGCTGTGTCCCTTCTGCTGATTCAGGGAGAAAGCCCCTGATAGCTCTCAGTTTGTGAGGGACCGTATCAAGATAATGTTAGATCTTGTCCCAAGACAGTATGTAGGAAAGAATCTCTGATGCAATTCTCTTTTAGAGCCCAAAATAGGCAGCTAAGGCCTCAAGAGGATCCATCATTCTGGACCATAATATGAACAACTATTGCAGAGCAGCACTGTGTTATTACATGATGCACCTGAGGGTGAATATATTGCATGTGTACTGAGCAACGTTTTCTGTCTTGAGGCCAAGAAACACACATATTAAATTCTGGGAGATGACTAATTCTCAACTACTTGGCTTAAAAATAACTGCAGAGGCCATTCCAGGCTACTGAGGTCAGTAATTCCAGGAGGGTACAAACAGGTGGCATCCTAATCCTTCTGACTACAGCCTGCTGGGAAAGGAGTTTACACTGCATCTTTAGGTTTATCCCTTGAGCAGGGACAGTGATGGTAAAGGTCATCTAGTGATGAAAACCTGGAGAACAGCTGCCTCTGACTCATGCAGGATCAGTGAGCTCCGAGCCCAGGACTGTACAGCTATACATTTTGGGGCTCAGAAAACAAAGCTTTTCAAATCTGGGATGGTACAAAACCTTATTAGCTGGAAATTCTAGGTTTTTCTGTACCTGTTTAGAAAATTTAGTATGTACTTGTCAGTATATTGATCACATTCATCGAGGATATTTGTACCTATACATATCTTAATTTTTTCCTTCCATTCCCCTCCCCTCCCTTCAACCTTCCTTCCCATCCCATTTACAGAAAGCTTCTTTCCCTTTTTTCTTTCATTATTTTTTCCTTTTCCCTTCCTTCTCTTCCCTCTCCTCACTCCCTTGTTCCCCTTCTCATTGGAACATGTTCTTCCTACTTCCCAACATCTACCCTACATTGTGCTCTTGATTTACCCTCTGGGTCCCTCACACAAGAGAAGCAATGTGACATTGAAATTTGTGTGTCCAATTTATTTCACTTAAGATTATGGTCTTGAGGTGCCTCCATTTTCCTACCAATGACTCACGTTTATCTCTCTTTACAGCAGCGTAGTACTCCATTGTATGTAAACATCACATTTTCTTTATCCATTCATCTGTTGATGAGAATATGAGCTGTTTCGAAGATTTAACTCATATAAATTGTGCTGCTATACACATGGATATGCATATATCACTGTGGTATGATTATTTTTACCCTTTTGGGAAGATACTTATAAGGGGAACAGCTGGATCAAATGGAACTTCTAGTTTAGTTTTTTGAGGAATCTCTGTAACACTAGGTCTTTTTAATTTTAAACTAAAGCAGTAGTTTTATTTATTTATTTTTCATTTTTTGCATTGCTGGGGATTGAACCTAAGGCTCCACAAATATCCAGATATTTTTCAAATCAGCCTACTAGACCAATTCTCTCTGGGGTCCAAAGTGGAGAAGCACAATCCAGCCAATCTGTGAGCCTTCACAGGGACTCATTCATATCAAAAATAACATCCAAATATAATGAGGGTGGAGAGGTTCTGCGGTCTCCTTGCTAGAAAGAAAATGTATCACAGATATACAGAAAGCACATGGATACTGCCTCAGATTTGTAAAACGCACAGCCTAATGTGGGAAAATCCACAGGATGAGAGAATTTAGTTCATGTTCTTTCTGGATTGCCTGCCCCTGAGCACTACAAAGGAGCTCTCAGCAGAAATAGGCCCCAGTGCAGTCAGTTGGGCTCTGTGGAAAGCTCTGGCTTCTGATGTGCTGGTTTACACCCACCCTCTAGTAAGTTCGCCCACCCTCTCCATTTGTGCAAATCAGACCTCCTTAAGGTTCAAAGGTGTCTTTTCCCAAGCCCTCCCATGACTGTGTGCCGCTCCCACAGGCCTCCGCCTTCTCCGCAAACCCAGGGGCACTTCCTCATGCCGTTTCATCAGCAGCTCTCGCATGCTCTTAGAGTACATGATATTTTTCCTTCATTTTCCGCTTCTCCAGTGTGTCTTACATTTAAGAGTTATATGATACATATTTATAGAAATGATTAATACTCATGAGTAGAGAAGCAATTGATATTTGGTACAATTTCTTGGACCCCCTGTTCCATAAAGAGGGCTGTGCCAGTATATTTTGGGGAAGTAGTCCCAAGGATTTAAATTCCAAGTGTTTTAGTAAATCTATTTTTCATGTCTTTTTCTTAGTAGAAAAAAGCACCATGTGCTCTGTATTTACTTAACTAATTAACTAAGTGATTAATTAGGTCCTGCATGCCACTACAGCAGCCCCTTGTTCAGGCTGGCTAACTCCCATGCCTTTTGCCCTCTGTTTCTACCACCTGTCCCTTTTCTCAGCTGTGAAGTAGGTCAGCATGTTACCTCATTGGGTCATTGTGATCAGGACAAAGTCATCCAATGCTGCAGAGATGTCTGAAAGTTGGTAAGGGCTGGCTGAAGTGATCCTGGACTAGGGACATTGACAACCAGTGTATAGAATAAAACATTTGACCAGATGGAAGAAGACAGCACCACCAGACAAGTTATTAGTCATAATGAGCTCTGGGGAGATCACGCAGCACAAGAGTGGAGCAAGAACAAGCAGAGAGCAGGACTAAGAAAAGTCCCTCCATTAATCATAGCACTAAGAACAGAGTTCTCCTGTGTACCCACTTAATCAAAACAGCACACCTTCCCTCCAACGCAGTCAATACCTAAAACACACGAGTGTGTTATTTCAGAGTCATACCTTCCAGAATGAGACAGCTTATTTAAAATGAGTAATGTGCATTTCTTCCCGGCAAAAACAAATCAATACTCCTGCGTGAGCCGAGCACCACACACTAGCTTTTGCGTAGTACTTAGCCTTCATCCAGGAGATTGGAAGTTGCTTTCCTTCCCCTACCTTGGCTCCCCACCATTTGACCCCGTGAGAACAGTTCCATCTCTCACCTCTGAAGCCAAAGCTGAAGTGGAAGAAATTGACATCTGCAGACAGCATGGAGGACATTTCAGCTGTGATGGGCACTCGGGGGAGGGGGGTCTCTGCGCGTGCGCGCGCACGTGTGTGTGTGTGTGTGTGTGTGTGTGTGTGTTACTGGCATTGAATCCAGGGACTTCACACTGAGCTGCA
Organism: Dinomys branickii; assembly: GCA_004027595.1. Taxonomy (NCBI): domain Eukaryota; kingdom Metazoa; phylum Chordata; class Mammalia; order Rodentia; family Dinomyidae; genus Dinomys; species Dinomys branickii. The sequence continues at coordinate 12,871 of PVLD010032706.1, forward strand.
TTCCCAGCCCTTTTGACTTTTTATTTTACTAAGTTGCTAAGTTGCCCAGGCTTGAACTTGCCATCCTTCAGTGTTAGCTTCCCAGCATGCTGGGGTTCTAAGCAGGCACCATGGCTGGCTCATTTTGTTCTCAACCCAAAGTGCATCTGAGGTTTGGACAACTCAGAGAAGCACATCGTGCAGTTTTCAAGCCCAACTTCAATACCTTGGCAGTTCAATTCTGTTAAATAGTTATTTATTTTTTAGTTAATAGTTTTGAGTTTCTACTATGTACAAGACATTGTGCTGAGCTCTTTTCATAAATTGTCATTTTGTCTTTTTACTTTATAGGCAAAGAGATTGATATCAGAAAGGTTTTGGTGGAGCTGGGTTTTGAACCCAGCACTTGGGGGCTTCAGAAATTGTACTTTTAACTATTAGGTTATGATTGTCACATTCTGTGTTCCATGGTATTAAATGCTAGGGGTACAAGAATGCATAGGATTTGCTCCGTGTTCCTAAGTGTTAGAGACTGATGTAATATTTTGCCCACCTTACCTGCTTTTAATTTAGAATTTAGCAGACAAAGTTCCATCGTGAGGTGGAAATTGTAGCATTTCAAAGCTTAAAATCTTGGCCTGAAGTTGGATTAGCAGGTGGCCAAATAGGCATTCAAACCTGGTCATTCTGAGCCCACAGTCTGTACACACCTAACTCCTGTGCCATAGTCCTTCCTGCAAATGTCTATAAACAGATATTCACCAAGGTGCAGTAATATCTTTAACAGAAGCAAATAAGTACACAGTGTCACTATTTCTCAGGTCAAGAGGTTGGAAACATCACATTTGGGGTGTAAATACCACCATCAATGGAGGTGGCAAAGCTGGTAATGATATTCCATGCAGGAGGGCCTCAAAGAGCAGGAGGGCATATTTATGTTCATCATACACAGTCTCTGACATTGATGATATTCGTAGGGCCCAGAAGCTCAGACATGGCAGGAAAGGATCCTAAAACCAGTGGTCTGGTTATTTGTTTCTAGTTTGCTTTTTGTTTATTACTTTTTACTTTAGTGTATATAAAATGCACCAATTTGAAGTGTACAGCTTGATGAATTTTTGCCGAGGCATACACCTTTATAAACACCGTCCAGAGTAAGATACAGATTATTTCCATAGCTCCAGACATTTCCTTCATGTTCTTTCCTCATTAATACACATTGTTATAGTTTAAGTAGGAAGTGACCCCAAAGACTCATGTGTTGAGGGATTGGTCTTCAATTCAGCAGTGTTCAGTGGTGGGGCCTAGAGAGGTGATTGGATCGTGAGGGTACTAACTTTATAAATGGATCCATCCATTGATGAGTTCAAGACTGAATGGGCTGGTAGGGTTATTAGGAGGTGGGGCCTAGTTGGAGGAAGAATATAATTGGAGGCATGCCTTTGAAGGATATATTTTATCCCTGGTCCTTTCCTTTCTCTCTCTCTCTCTGGCTCTTTCCCCCTCTCTCTTCTTCCT
>PVLD010032707.1:0-14366 GCA_004027595.1 Dinomys branickii
CTGTTCTTGATAAGAAATTTCTACTTTAAAATGGGCAGAAATGTATAAACTAAGAGACATGAAGGAAATCTGTTCTAAAACAAAGAACAGATGGGATGAAGGAAAGTAGAAAAGAAAAAGACAAAAATGTAAAATGTAAAAAATGTAAATGTGAAATGGGCAGAAATGGCCAGAATTAAGTTCTACCTCTTGGGCTAGAGTTGTACCTCAGTGCCAGAGTGCTTACCTAAGATGCATGAGACTCTGGGTTCAACTCCCACCACTGCCAAAAATATCCTTTTGTGTGTGTGTTTTTCCCTGTATGTTTTTATATGTAGTGATATTGTTTACCCTTTTTAAAATGATATTTTTAAAATGTCAAATATTGCTAATGTCAAATCACTCAATCTTATTACTCATACTCATCTCTTGTTTTGTAAAACTTTTATAATAGGATAGCTTATCACTAAACATTTGAGTATCTGCAAGGATCCATGATTGGATATGAAAATTGTTAATTTTAAATCATTTTAATTAAAAGATTGAAGGCTTTTGCATTTATGTACATTGAGCACAAGCATCTGTGATGAGACAGAAAAAAGTAACCTATTTATATCAAAAGTATGATATGAGTCATGACCACAAATGTAAACTCAGATCAGTTTAGGATCTTGAGATCGTAAAGAACCAAGCCTGTGGTATATTATTTTTCTTAAATTATATAGTATATAATGTCTTGAATGGGCTGGTTACTTAAAAATGTTTGTAACCGCTTTAGTTTCTTTCAGTTGAAACTAAGCCAGTATCTAATAATGTTACTTACTTGGGGGTGAAACTTCCTTCTCCCATAGCTACTCTTGTGCTGGATATTAATAGAACAAGATGACTTAACAAAACATAATTTCAGTTTTGGAGAGGTGGGTGGGATACAATTTAGTGAAAGATGTGATTGGCAGATTAAAATACAGAGTGGCAAAAATATTTTGCTAGCTACTTTTCTGACAGAGGACTAATACCTAGACTGTATAAAGAACTCACTGCTGCACATGGTGGTGCACACCTGTAATGCTAGACCTCAGGAGGCTGAAGCAGGAAGATCACTGTGAGTTCAAGGCTGGCCTGGGCTACAAAGTGAGTTCAAGGCCAGCCTGAAATGTGTAATGAAACTCTGGCTCAAGAAAAAGAGAACTCACAAACATTAGCCCCCCAGAAAATAAAAGACCCAGTCAAAAATTAGGCAATTGAAATGAATAGATACTTCTCAGAAGTACAAGCAGCCTATGAATACATGAAAAAGTGTTCAACATCTTTAGACAGAAACATGCAAAGTAATACAACAATGAAATTCCATCTTAGTGCAGGAAGAATGGCTATCATCAAAAAATCAAATACACTTGATCTTAGCCAAAAGGCCGAGAAGCGATCAAAAAATCAAATAATAACAAATGCCAGTGGGATTATGGGACAGGAGCAGGAAGATGAACTCTTCTACACTGTTGATGGGATTGTAAATTACTACAAGTACTATGGAAATCACTATGGAGTGTCCTCAAAAAATGAAAACTAGAAATACCATTTGACGTAGCTATTTCTCTTCTAGATATCTGACCCAAAGAGTTAAAAGATCATTGTATTACAACAATACATGCATATGCATGTTTATAATAGCACAACTCACAATAGCCAAATCTTGGAAGCAGCCTATATGTTCATCAGCAGATAAATGGATAAAGCAAATGTGGTCTGTGTACACAGTGGAGTACTGCTCAGGCATAAAGAAGGATAAATTTGGGTTATTTGTAGGAAAGTAGACGCACCTTGAGACTATAATGCTTAGTGAAATAAATCAGACACTGAAGCTTAAACATTGTATGGTTACTCTTCTCTGAGAAACCCAGAATATAAATAATTTAAAGAATAAAATAAAGGATGATAGCAAATAGGGAGGTAGATCTTTAGCAGAAAGGAAATAGATCTAGAGAGGGAGATGGGAGGGGGAGGGAAGGGAGAGGAAGGGAAAATCAAAAGATGTGTTAGGTACCTGTACCAATTCCCTATAGTAAATAAAATAATTATATACACCAGATATATACTAATAAAAATAAATAAAACTCGATTAAAATCCAGAAAACTAAAGTACAGTGGTGATACATGGAAATATTTAGAGATAAAGGGACATCAATATCTGCATCTTGCTTTTAAAGCTTTCAGGAAAAAATGTGTATGTATCTAGAGAAGGAACCTTAAAGCTTTCAGAAGTGTGTGTGCATGTGTGTATGTGTGTGTATCTAGAAAAAAATGAGAAAGCAGATGTAACATTTGTAGAATCTGAGTGAAAGGTATTAAGTTTGAAATGGCTTTAAAAGTGGTAAGTGTTAACGATTATAGCGACCCTAAAACCCCATGCTTTCTGAGACATTACAAAGGAATCTTTCATGCCTAACCTTGGGGTCTGTATTCTTGATTTTATTCAGGTACCTGGTAGATTCTCTAATGGACAATTCTGAAACTTTAATATTAAACTTCAGTATAATCGCTGAAGTCCGTATGTTTCAGGAAATACTTCAATATACTGAGACTGTGATACTTCTTTTCATGAACTTGATTCTTTCCACGATTCTGGTCCCAAACAGAGTTGGACCACACCCTATTCAGTGGTTAGGTTCAATGTTGACCTTATGGAGAAATTTGATTCAGTTCTCCTCCAGTTTGGTTTGCGACCAGAACTGTGGAGAGAATTGAGTTCGTGAACTAAGGAACCACTGTATAGACATACGCTGAGTGCTATAATTTATATAGATTTGAAGTCTTTGCTTGTTATAATATTTACTTACTGTTTTCTTTCTGTTGTTCTTTTTCTATAGAATGTGAAGATTCTATAGAATGGAAATTTAGAAGTTTAGGGAGATTTTCATGTGATACTATGTTCTTTTAAAACCAATGACTCTGATTTAATCATTATAAATTGTATACATGTATTGCAATGTCACACTGCATTGTATAAATATGAGTACTTTAAATGTCAATTAGAATGTGTGTGTGTATATATATATATATATATTTAAAATCTTTAATAGCATTGAATAAGTTCATGAAGTACTGGGAAGGCAGTATCATCGGATCTGTTTTGAATCTTAACTCTGTCACTTCCTAATCTCATGGTCTTGGGCAAGTTACTTGATATTTCTCAGATGAGAACTTCAGATATATCTGTAAAATGAAGATTAAAAAGAAACAGAGCTGGGGTGATGCTCAGTGATACACTGCTTACCTAGGATGCTTGAGGCCCTGGGTTTGATCTTCAGCATCACACACACAATCAAATGATGCATATAAAGCTCTTAACATTCTTGGCACATAGTAAGTGTTCAGTAAATACTGTGTTCTATATCATCATTCCTTTGAAACTCTTTCTACATTTAATATCATTTATCTTTTCATGTACTCTTGTTTTGAAGACAGTGCAATTTAAATTTTATTTCTCATTTAATGTGGAAAACCTTAGGAATGCATTCATGTTGTGATCTTTGTGCAGAACGGACTCCATATTCTTTTGTTTTGATTTGCCAGATTAATTGACCACCCCTGTACAAATTACTGTATATGCTCATTTGGATTTGGCATACTCTGGAGACTTTCACTATAAGCAATTTCAAGCATACACACAAGTAAAGAGAACAGCATAATGAATCCCCATGTACCCTTCACCTGGCTTTAGCAGACTGCAGCTTCATAGCCAATCTTGTTCCATCAGTCCCAATCTGGATTATTTTGTAGTAAATCGCAGACATGGCATCTCATTTTAGTATACTTAAAATAATACATTTTGGATGTATGCTACCTATTTGTGTATGCATATATAGCTGCACAATGAATATTCATAAAATACATCATTTACCTGATAAGCTTCCCTGGAAAAAGCAGAAAGCTAGTTCATTAGCTACCCAGAACATGCACAGCAAATGCACATCATCGTTGCACTAGAGAAAGCAGAGCAAGTGCGGCCCAGTTTGCCTTTTGCAGCAACCATAGAGGTGCCAAGTGGAGGTGGTGCTGCTTGCCCCAAGCTTAATTGCTATCTTTGTTCTCTTTCTGTTTTTTGTAATCCAGCTGTCATTTATTTGGTAGCCACTAGGTTGCAGTCACTCTGTTGTCATTTATGATACTTCCAGTTTTCACAGTGTGAATGTTTCTAGATTAGTTTGGGGAGGGATATTGTTGAAATCATCCCATCACAGTCAAGGGTGTGAGTGCAAATCCAGCCTCCTTCACCTATTTGTCACAGGACCTGGGCCTATGGAGCTGTTCTTTCCAGTTTCATCTCACCTTCTGAAGTTAGGTTCTTCTCGTCTCAAACAAAGAATTGAATGAAACAAGCAAAAAGCAACGATGTTTATTTGAAAAAGTAAGAGTGAAGAGAGAGAGAAACTGGCTCTGCAGAGGAGGCTTAGGCTAAGTAGAAGAGGAGAAAGCAAGATCAAAGAACCCCCTGGAGAAAGCAGAGCAAGCTATCGTGAAGAAAGCCACGATAGCCTCTTTTTTTTATAATTCTAACAAACATCTTTTGAGTACCTGCTTGATATGGGTGTCTTGGGGAATTTAGGAAAGAACCTTGTTGTGAACAAAGAGCCTATAGTCTACAGTTCAGTGATGGCAAACCTTTAGAGCATTCATTGATATAAACAGCCTATTGTAACATGCATACCATAGGTTCTCGACCCCTGTCATATTATGTGACAAGAGTTGTGTTTTGGCTTGTGTCTAGATGTCCCTCCAAGGCCTCTTGCAGTCATAGGTGTGGCATTTTCAGAGGTGGCTGAATCTAAAATGTGTGATGCTGGGAATGTGTCATGGTATAGTGCTGGGATTAAGGGTATGAGTGCTACCCGTACTAAGTAGCCTGGATAAGATTTAAAAAATAGAAAGAGCTATGGTTGTCTTTTGCTTGCTTTGCTACCTTCTGCCCTCCATGAACTATTTCTCTGCTCTGCCCCTCTGCCATGTGCCACACTGCCTTAGAGCCAGCTGACTATAGACTGAAAGATCTACAAACAGCAAGCCAAATAAACCTTCCCTCGCTTAACTTTGGGTGTCAGGTATTTTGTCTCAGCAACAAGAAAAGTAATTAAGACAAGTAGTAAGTAACAAGTAATAGAATTTTGTAGTTTACAGAATATTTTTCACAAGTAATTTCTTAAAGCATCCTTGAAAGTATTAGCATTAGTCCCATTTATACATGAGGAGACTTTGCCTTGTGAATGGTGAAGAACTGAACCAAGTTAAAACTACTAAATAACAGACTTTGTGACTAAGGGACGTTTCTGCTTCATACTGTTAAGCAATGTGAGAACTTAGGAGGAGAGCCGAGTGAGAGCACAAGTCAGGGAATGTAAGATGAGGAAAGCATTGATTAAGAAAGAGAATTAGTAGAGCAACAGATGGGGCTTTCTGATAAAGGGAGAAGGAAAGTTGGTGTCTTGTTAAGTTGATTGCTTCTCTGTTCCACAGTGGCCTTACCAGAGGCAAACCAGAGTAACACAAGGTTCTAGCCATTTTTAAATGGCATAATTATGTGAGGGCTGTATTCATAGAAGGCATTGGGTAGCACAGGAAGGAGGACAGGTCCATACTTTGTCACTAATCTTATCAACCTGAGCTTTTAGAAATTACAGCTGTATTATGATTTGTTTGAATAGGCATATACACATAACACAGATCAACAGTACAAAAGACCGCCTACTTGTAGTTTTTTGAGACAGGATCTCTCTATGTGGTTCAGGTTGGCCTCAAACTTGCAGGAATCCTCTTGCCTCAGCCTTCCAAATGCCGGGATTATAGCTGTGCACCATCATGCTCTGCTGCCTACTTTAAAAAGGCTTTCTTTCAACTTGTTTCTAAATTCTGTTGCTAAAACCAGACATTTCTTGTGTAACCTTCCAGAGCAGTTCTATGCACACATGATTCATGTACAACTCTCCTTTTTCTAACTTCTAGGACAATATGGAAATGTATAGACACTCACTGACATTTGTATTTCTTTCTTTTTTTTTTTTTGTGGTACTGGGGATCGAACTCAGGACCCTGCACTTGCTAGGCAAGCGCTTATTCCACTGAGCTATATCCCCAGCCCCGCTCACTGGCATTTGTCCCACTCTCTGTCTTCATGTCCTTGACCAAAATTATTTATTTTTTCTAAACTTTATTGTCTGCTGTAAAATGGGCATTTGAGAAGATGACTAATACAATTTTATTGGGTTTTTGTGAGGCTCAAATGACCTTTCCATCATGCATACAAACTACATAGCACATCTAGCACAGTAAAAACTCAGAAGTTTCAATGTTAGCTCTGATTGTATTTCTTATATACATGAATGCATATATATTTGCAAATCAGAGCTGTTAAGATATTCTAAAGGTGAAAAAGAAATGGAGAAAGACATTCATTGCAAGGTAGCCAAAACAATGAAAATAATTTATGGATCATATAATCAGGCTGGCTAACCAGAATGGATTGCAGTCAGCTCTTGAAGGAGGTTAATTTACTTATGCTGACATGGAAGGTTGTTCAGCCATATCAAATAGAAAAGGCAGTGTGTGGAATAGTATGTTTAGAATTCCAGTTGTGTGTATCTTTAAAAAGTGTTTGCATACTCAGAGAAAAGAGTGTATTGTGTGCCAAGCACTGTTCTAAGTACTTTATATGAATTAACTCATGTAATTTATTCAAGACCTTCTGAGGTAGGTCTTCCATCCAGGCAGACACAGTGTGTGACAGATCCAAGACTCAAACTAGGGCACTCAAATTTCTAAGGCTGTAAAAGAAAGTAGTTAAACGTGAACCCCTCCCAAGGAGGGAGGGGGAGGGGAGGCGGGCTAGAGAACTGGCTGGGAGGAGAAGGCAGCAAGAGGGTTTTTACTTTCATAATTACAAAAGAAAATATATTTTTAAATGTTAAAACATTTTTGTTAGTTTGAATTGGCGAGAAAACAATAGATTATAATCATGCAAAATTTAGACAGAAGTATTTTGTCTGTGTGTTCACATTTTCGATTTTTTTTTAGGATAAATTCTATAACTGAAATCACGGGGTCAAAGGGTACAAAAAGTAGCCTTTCTTAATAAGACTCTTAACCTTTTTAACCCTTTGGTCCAGGAGAGGTTGCAAATTGCAATAAGTACAAAAGTAGCACAATGCTTATTGTTTAAAAAAATTAGGCTGGGTAAATAGCTCAGAGGTAGAACACCTGCCTTGCATGCATAACGCCTTGGATTCATCCCTAGCACTACAAAAAAATTAAATAGTACAAAAGTGCTATTACAATCAGTTTTTAAGAGCTCTTTCCTCACCCCAGCTCACACCTCAGGAGTGTCATTCACTTTTCTCAGTGCTCAGAAATAATACCTGACACAGTTTAAAGGAGGACAGATTTAGTTTGGCTCACAGTTCGCAGAGGTTTCAGTCCTGCAGCATGGTGGAGGGGCTTGATGCAGAGGGAATCTGCTTATGTCTGGGCTTCCAGGATGCAGAGAGAATAAAATGAGGACCCAGAGGCCGAAAACCCTTCCAGATCACGTCCCCATGGCCCACCATTTCCTCCAGGCCCCGCCCCCACCAGCAAGTCCTCTCTAAGCTCCCGTAATCCAATCACCTTGCAAGAGCCCGCTTACGAGCGCATGAGGCTCTTGGGGGACACATAGATATAAACCATAGAAAGGAGTAATCAGAAATAATAATTTAGTGTATCTTCCCAGAGCCATTTTTACATACAAGTGTATATGTATGTACAATTACACACTTTTTAATGCAGTGATATTATACCACATATACATAACGTTATACAAGTTGCTCTTTTCATTTGTGATAAATTATGGACCTTACTTGTAAGCATACAGATCTACGTCATTTTAAAATTATATTCCATGGAATATGTAGAATCATGCTTCAAGGATTTACTAGTAAAAATGTATTATAAAAATCTGTTTTCTCCAGGTTACAAATAATGCTGCAGTGGGCTGGGGATATAGCTCAGTGGAATAAGCGCCTGCCTAGCAAGCGCAAGGTCCTGAGTTCGATCCCCAGTACCACCAAAAAAAAAATAATAATAATGCTGCAGTGATCTTCTGAACATATATGTATGTACTTAATACATGTGACTATGGATGAAAGTCCTGGCAATGAGGCTGTCAGGTCAAAGGTTCTGTGCTTTTAACATTATGAATAAGTACTGTCACATTGCTTCAGGAACCATCTACCCAGTTTGTGCTACCACCAGCAATGTCAGTCTTAAATGTTTAATATTTTCAGTCTTTAGTTTTTGCCATTCTGATTATGTCATTTAATTTTCATTTCTGTTACCACTAGTAAGGTTGGGCATCTGTTCATATTTTTTGTCATTATTTATTTCTCTTATGAATTACCCATTCCTATCTTTGTTGTATTTTTCTCTTGGAGGTTTATCTTTGTAAAGGTGAATTGTAAGCACTCTTTACATCTTAGCCACCATATGCAAATAGTTTTGCAATTTGTCTTTTTGTTGTTGTTGTTTGTGTTGCTGGGTAATCCTGGCCTAATTGGTCTTTTAACTTAGTTTATGGTGCCTTTACTATACAAAAACTACTTATTTTTGGTCACATTTCTCTTTTCCTTGTTTTTTTGTTTGTTTGTTTTGTAGTGGGAATTGAACTCACAACTTTGCGTTTGCCAGAGAGGCACTGTGCTGCTGACCTATATCCCCGGCCCATCTCTTTTTTTTTTTTTATAGCTACTTACATGTCCCAACCCCAAGAATATTAAAAAAAACTCAATTCTATTACATTTATCATTTGTTTAATGATTAGATTTTAAAGACCTTTTCTGATTTTTTATGTAGTATGAAGAAAGAAATCTCATTTTTAAAAGAAATAGCCAGTAGTGCCATCTCTTTTTCCCAGGCATCTGAAAATCCACCATTATGTTAGTCTCAGTTTCCAAATTTCTTTAGGCTGTCTTCAAACTTACCCTTCTCATCCACTTGATCTGTTTTCAAGCTCTTCACTCATACATGTCTGTTCTCATACCAGTATTTTAACTTCTGTTGCTATATAGTATTTTTTAAAGATATTCTTTTGTATTCTTACCCATTTACTTTTCCAAAAAACTATAGCATCACCTTACAGTTCTTTTCATATTAAATTAGGTTAGCAAAAGCTTGTTTTCTAATATTGATCTTGTTTGTCTAGAAACATGGGTCTGTGCTTTCCATTTAGAGGACTTCTTTTATTATTTTTACTTCTAACACATTTTTGTTGTGTTATAATATTTCTAACTATTTAAAGTCTGTTGTGGGCTGGGGATATAGCTCAGTGGAATAAGCGCCTGCCTAGCAAGCGCAGGGTCCTGATTTCGATCCCCAGTACCGCCAAAGAAAGAAAAAAAAAAGAATGTTGAATAAAGTCTGTTGTTTTGATAGGTGAAAATATATCATTTAATTTGCACTTTGATTCTAGGAAAATTAATTTTTTTTCTGTACTGGGGATTGAACCTGGGGCCTCTGAAATGCTAAGCAAGCACTCTTTTGAGCTACATCCCCAGCCCTTTTAATTTTTTAAATTTTGAGACTGGGTCTTACTAAGTTGCCTTGACTGACCTCAAACTTTTGATCCTCCTCCCTCACCCTGCCAAGTAGGTGGAACAGGTGTGTACCACCATGCCTGGCAGAAATTAAATACTTTAAAATATGTTTTATTAACTGTATGTATTTCATGAATTTTCTCATCACCTCTCTGATCCATTTTTCCACTGGGGTCTTAATTATATATGAATTTATATAATGATAATAATTTTTGTCACAATATAGGAAATACTATTCCAGTTTATTATTTGTCTTTTGATTCACCATTATTCTTTTTACTTTTCAGAAATTTGAAAATTGAACAGTTAAATCTATTAATATTTCATAATTTTACTGTTGCTGTTAAAGTCCCCTAAATTTTTTTTCCTCAATGATTCCATGTTTAGACAAAAGATGTCATGTGGAAAACTAGTCTTGGGTGCTGTTAATAGAATCAGTTCTTAAATAATTTCTTTTCAATGTTAAATAATGTAGTGTTATGGTATTAGTGATTTTTTATTATAGATAAGGAAATGTTACTTGTACAGTGGTACTTCAGTTCTCAAACTTAATTTGTTGTATGATTTTGGAAAAGATGGCCAGATTTGTGTTGGTGTGGGTAAGGTAACCATGGTCATATTTGTCACCTGATTCAGAGTTTGCAAGCAAAAGCAAAAGTTTGCCAAACACTCCTATTTCTAAACCAAATCATTTGCAAACAGAAGTGTTCGTGAACTGAAGTACCACTGTATATGCACACAACTGAAATGTTTTATTTATATATATATATATATATATATATATATACACACACACACACACACACACACAGATATATATATATCAAAAATGGAAACATTTGGCTATGACTTTTCATTTTAAGACTTTTAAGTTTTTGGCAAGTATAAGTAATTCTGACAGCTTTATTGACATTTCATATCTTAATGTCACTTTGAATACTGAAAGCAGATAGTACGCTTTGATGTGAAATTTGCTATAGCATTATGGTGAGGAAATATGTTAATTCTCTATCTGCATAGGAAGAGTTATTTACATAAATTTATCTTGTTGCCTATAAATCATTGTTCAATAACTTACACCTCTTCCCCTTAAATCCCTCCAATCCCATCATAGTGAGGTGAAGTTCCATTCATATAACTTAACTGTTTTGCAGAGTCTAATGCTCATAATCTCTCTGAGTTTTTACATATATTCAAGTATAATAATTGAATTGCCTTTTTCTTACCATAATGTATGTGCTTTTATTTCCAAAAAAGTCATTTAAAGTAATCCCCGGGCTGGGGTTGGGCTCAGTGGTAGAGCTCTTGCCTTCCTTGCATAAGGCCCTGGCTTTAATCCCCAGTGCCACACACACAAAAAATTGCTGGTACTTCTAAGGCAGGAAGATCTTAAGTTTGAGTCCTGCCTGGGTAGCGTAGTACCCTAGCAAGACGCTGTCTTGATTTAAAAAAAAAAAAGGGGGGGGGCTGGGGCTCTAGCTCAGTATAAAGACCATGGGTTCAGTCCCCACTACTGCCAGTAAATAGACAGACAGGCAGGTAGGCAGGCAGACATTAGCATGTGAGAGGAGGAGCTGTTGTGCTTTTTTGTTGAGAAATTAGTCTCTAGAATTATAATCAATAACATGGTAAAGGAAAAAAACCAATGAAGTTGCTAGATGGCTATGCCTAGAACTTTCATGATTTGACCCTAAGATGAGTAAGAATTCAGTTTTTATACTTTTTTGAGAACATAAATACATTGTCTATGTACAGTAGACTCTTAATAAATGTTTGTAGTTGCTAATTGAATGGAATAGCTTCTATTAGTGCTAGAAATTGTTTTCAAATTACTGGGAAATAAAATTGTAAAGTTTATACATAAATTTTGTTCAATCCATCAAAGTATACTCAACTAACTTGGAACATTTCCTTTCTGCCCCTTGTGTTAGAAACTCCTTTTGGACTTAATATTTCTTTAATTACTTGATCAGTTTAATTCTAGATGACATCTTTGTTGAATTTGTTCATTCAGTTTTCATGATGATTGAAGAGCTATCTAGATCAGTGCTTTTCTGCAGTGATGGAAGCAGCCCATATCTGTGCAGCTCAGGGCTGTTGCCCCTAGACACATGTGGGTGATAAGCTCTTGAAATGTGGTCAGTGTGATTGCAGAACTGGTTTTACTTTTATTATAAATGTCTTTAACATATTAAAAAGCAAGGCAGTGTGGTGGCACACACCTGTAATCTCAGCACTCAGGAGTCTGAGATAGGAGAATCTCAAGCTGAGGACAGCCTGGCCTACTTGGGAGACCCTATCTTAGAAAAACAAAAGACAAAGTAAAATTACACAATCAAGATCACAAAACTCATTTTCACAAATTTGCAAGTCAAAGGAAATAATTAAGGTTACAGTGATTATAATAAACTGTTTTTTATGTTTTGTTTTTGTTACATTTATCTGAAATACTAGGTTGCTCTGTTGATTATAATAGACCATTTTTCCTCATTTCTAGTGATTTAACTGTAGGGAAAAACCTGTGTCCTGTGGATTAATAAACTAATGCTCTTTTTAAGATTGGTCCATATAAACCTTTTGTTCATTTTTAAGCAGCTGATTTAGAAGAAAGTTTTAATGAGCATGAGCTGGAGCCCTCATCTCCAAAAAGTAAGAAGAAAAGCCGCAAAGGAAGACCAAGAAAAACTAATTTTAAAGGACTGTCAGAAGATACCAGGTCCACATCTTCCCATGGAACAGATGAAATGGAAAGTAGTTCCTATGTAAGTATGAAACTATGGGATTCTTAGTTTTTGTTACATCATGACTATCTCATTTAAACTGTGTTTATAGGTAGAGTTTATCATTTGAAATGTTAAATAAGCTTGAAACAGTGAGAGCATTTTTAAAGTACTTTTTTTCCTTTCTATTTGTAGCGAGACAGGTCTCCACACAGAAGCAGCCCCAGTGACACCAGGCCTAAATGTGGATTTTGTCATGTAGGAGAAGAAGAAAACGAAGCAAGAGGAAAACTGCATATATTTAATGCCAAGAAGGCAGCCGCACATTACAAGTGCATGGTAAGCATGGTTCTTTTTATGTGCTTTTAAGCCCATTTTTTTTCCTTACAATACTGGGAATGGAACTCAGGACTTTGGGTGTGCTAGGAAAGCACTCCAGAGCTGAGCTATATCCCCAAGCAAGCCCACATTTTTTGAAAATCATTTAACTAGTAACCAAGTAGAAAATTTTCCCATAGCATTAGTGTTTCACTTATCAATACTAATATCCTGTACACTTCAGACTTTGAAAAAATAGCCTTTATATTTTAGTAGGACCTGAAGTAATACTAATTATTGTTACCATATTCAGTATAATCTATCAGGCTGGCTGTGATTATTAATAATTAATTATTTCACAGCTGTGAGAATTTCATCTTTAAATATGTTGTAAAAGGTATTTCAGGCTTCTACCATAATAAATATTATTATTGTGATTAGCACACTGTATTGCACTTACCTATTTATGAACCTACTTTTCATAATAGACTCTTAAATTCCTTGAAGATAAGAATAAGGTGAAGTTGTTTTTATCTTTGCTTTCTTAAATCCAGGCCTGACTTAGAGCACAAAAATGTTCTTGAGATATATTGTTTTGAATCACTCATCACATTTATGATTAAGTTTTTTTAAAGTATCTACATCGGAAGCTTTGCCTATAGTGTATGTAAGATTTCTCTGGGAAGTTTCTTCCAAAACATTTGTACCTAGAGTAGATTCCGGACATGTCTGTTTTGAAAAGAAACAAAAAATACAGGAGATTCTCATCTGCATCACTGGTTGAAAGTTGCTATTTAAACTAGTTTTTGAAGCTTTATGGAAATATAAGACAGTTGAGACGATAGGATATTATTGTTAATCTTCATTGTTTGAAGCAGAGTATTTAATCTTGGCTACACACTGGCAATCTTAGTGATTTTCCCCCAGTGTTCTTACTATGGGTTGTATTTTAATCACATATGACTGTATTGAAATATTTGACTTGATACCCATTATTAAGAAAAATTATCTTTTGTTCTGGAAATTAGAACAGTATAATGTGTTTGCTTTTATCTTGTTTATTCTTTTAAGTACACTGTGAATGGTAATATTTCTGCATTTTTCTTCTCCAGTTATTTTCCTCTGGCACAGTCCAGCTAACAACAACATCAAGAGCAGAATTTGGAGATTTTGATATTAAAACTGTGCTTCAAGAGATTAAGAGAGGAAAAAGAATGGTCTGTGGTTTTTATATTTGTGTTTATCACATTATTCTCTATCTGATTCTCTACTTACAGTGTATCTCAAATATATCCAGTCATCAGGAAATTTTAACGAAAGTAGTTCATATGTTATAACAAGATACATACTTGACTTACGTGTAATATAATAAAGAATGTTAATGTTGCTGAAACTTACCCCTCTTTCCATACAACTTGATTTCTTACAACAATTACACGAAGAATGTTTACAATTCAGGGTAGTTGCAAGTACTCCAATAAAGTAAATGGAGATATGAATGTGACAAACCTTATAAAATTTTAAATGTTGCATTAAATAAATTTTGTTACAGAAATATTCCATAAGCCTAATGCAACATTGAGGACCAATATTGTTAATTCTTCTTTTTGTTTTAATAAAAAGTTTTTAGGGCCTTTTGTTTAAGTTACATATAAACAGTTATGTCTCTTAAACTGTTTATTATAACTTTAACTTTTTATTTATTTATTTATTTATTTATTTATTTATTTTTATTTTA
>PVLD010032708.1:0-14366 GCA_004027595.1 Dinomys branickii
GGTAAGTTTTTAATGACGTTTTCAATCTCATTAATTGATATTGGGTTGTTCAGGATTTTTACGTCTTCCTGATTCAATTTTGGCAATTTGTACCTTTCTAGGAATCTGTCCATTTCTTCTGTATTTTCTATCCTATGGGAATACAGATTTTCAAAGTAGGTATTAATGATCTTTTGTATTTCTTTTGGATCTGTAGTGATTTCATCCTTTTCATTCCTTATTGCATGAATTTGAGATCTTTCCCTTCTTTTTTTGATAAGGTTTGCTAGGGGTTTATCAATTTTATTTATTCTTTCGAATAACCAACTCTTTGATTCACTAATTTTTTGTAGAGTTTTCTTCATCTCAATTGCATTAATTTCTGCCCTGAGTTTTATAATCTCCTCTCTTCTTTGGGCTCTTTGTTTGGCTTGTTTCTCTTTTTCCAAGAGTTTGAGGTGTATCAATAGGTTATTTATTTGCTCTCTTTCTATTTTCTTTGTGTATGATTTCATTGCTATAAATTTCCCTCTGAGGACTCCTTTCATTGCATCCCACAGATTCCGGTAGGATGTACTTTCGTTTTCATTTATTTGTAGGTAATTTTTAATTTCTTCTTTAACTTCTTGTGTGACCCATTGGTTATTCAGTAGGCTGTTGTCTAATTTCCACGTGTTTATGTGGTTTTTGGAGTTCTCTTTGTCATTAATTTCCAATTTTATTGCACTGTGGTCCGATAATATGCCTGGGATAATTTCAATTCTTTTGCATTTAGGTAGATATGCTCTGTGGGCTAGAATGTGGTCTATTTTGGAGAAAGACCCATGTGCAGCTGAGAAAAATGTGTATTCTGATATTGTGGGTGGAACACTCTGTATACATCTACTAAGTCCATTTGTTCACACATTTGGTTCAGGTCTGTTATTTCTTTGCTGAGTTTCTGTCCGTTTGACTTGTCTCTTTGCATCAGAGGGGTGTTTAGGTCCCGTATTACAATAATGACATTAGTTATTTGATTTTTCACCTCTGTTAATATTTGACTTGTAAAGTTAGGTGCTCCATGGTTTGGTGCATAAATGTTTTGGATTGTTACCTCTTCCTCTTGCAACTTTTCCCTAACTAGTATGTAATGGCCTTCTTTATCTCTTTTGATTGTTTTTGGTTTGAAATTTACATTGTTTGCAAACATAATAGCTACCCTTGCTTTTTTCTGGGCACCTGTTGAATGGAGCATTGTTTTCCAACCTTTAACTTTCAACCTGTGGATTTCCTTTTGAGTAAAATGTGTTTCCTGTATACAGCATATCGTTGGATTGTGTTCCTTAATCCAGTTTTCCAATCTTTTCCTTTTGACTTTTGAGTTGAGGCCATTTACATTAATGGTTATCATGGTTATATGTTGTCTTATTCTAGTCATGTTATTTACTTGATGTTTTTCTTCTTTTGCTGACTGTTTACTTGCTTGTTCTGTTTAGGGAGTTATTTCTATTGTTGTTCTTGGGATTGTGGTCTCTTTTTTCTCTGTCTAGAATATCTTTTAGTGCTGTTTGCAATGCTGGTTTGGCACTCATGAAGTTCTTCAGTTGTTCTTTGTTGTGGAAATATTTTATTGCTCCATTGAATTTGAGGGATAGTTTTGCAGGATACATCAGTCTAGGTTGAAATTTGTTTTGTCTCAGAAGCTGTAATACCTCGCTCCAAGCTCTTCTTGATTTCATGGTTTCCGTTGAGAAGTCTGCTGTGATTCTGATGGGCTTTCCTTTATTGGTGATCTGTTTCATTTCTGTAGCAGCTTTTAATATTGTGTTCTTTTGCTGGATATCTGGGATCTTGACTATTATATGCCTGTGTGTGTTTTTCTTTGGGTTATGGATCGTTGGGGTTCTATATGAGTCGATTAACTGAACTTCAGTATCTTTCACTTTGGGAAATTTTCTGCTACTATTTCAGCAAATATTCTTTTTATATCATTTGTGTGGTCTCCTGCTGTTTCACGCATTCCTATAACTTGAATATTGTTATGTTTTGCCTCATCTTGGAGCTGTTGCATTGACTTTTCTTGTGTCTTTGTTGATATTATGAGATTCTTCCTGTCATGCACATAAGCTGCCATGCTGTCTTCAAGTTCTGAAATTCTATCTTCGGTTTCATTTAAGCAGTTTTGCAAGCTTTCAGTGTAAGGTTTTAAATCCTGGCATTCTCTTTGGACCTGTTTCATTCTTGGTAATTCATTCCTAAATTGCTCTTGTAACGTTTCCATTTGTTTCCTATTTTCTTCTAGTCTTTTATCTATTTCTTCTCTATGTGTACGGAACATTTCTTCCATCATTGTTTTCAGCTCGTTTTTTGTCTGAGAGATCACTGCAGATATGTGGCTTATTTCTGCTTTAAGATCTTTTATGGCTTGTTGGAGTTGTTTCATTTCGGATGCAATCGTTTCATAACTTGCAGGTATGTGGCTTCCTGGTTCCCCTGTATCCTCGCATTCAAAACTTGTTCTGGGTGGGGTTGAGTTTTGAGACTGCGTTTTGTTCCTGTTTTCCCATTTTTGTGTATGAGATTCAAACTATGGAGCAATAAATTCCCCAGGCAGTTCAGCAGGCAAAGGTCTGCTGCAGATGCTGCTCCAATGATTCCTTCCCTTTGGGAGAATGTCCTTTAAGCTGTGTGCTGAGATTTCCACTTCTACTCCCTACCCTAAGACCTGGCTGGGGCCATAAACAGCTCACCGCCCCAGGGACCTTGCAGGCAGAGGGCCACTCAGGTGTTCCTCCCTGGGTAGAGCTCCCCCCCCTCACATATCCCGTTAGGGAGCCCAGTCAGCTCTTCCAACCTGGGGATCCTGCAGTCAGTAAAGCTGCTCAGATGTCCCTCACTGGGCGGAGCTTCTTCCCGACTGAAAAAAATATCCGGTCAGGGCACCCAATCAACTCACCCTGGGATCGTGCAGACAGGAATGCCGCTCAGGTGTATCTCCCTGGATCGAGCTTCTTCCCGACTCAGAAATCCTGCTGCGCTGTTCACTCGGCTCTCCCGTTCCGAGATCTGTGTCAGCAGGAGATCCTGGCGCTCCCTGGTGCTTTTCCACCTCCTCGGCGTTCTCGCAGGAGCCGCGGACCGCAGCTGCCACAGTTCCCACAGCTCCGGCTGCAGGGGCGGGGCTCTGAGCGGGATCCTGGATCGCTGCCCAGATTTGTGCAGTCTGCCTGAAGAGCACATTCTCTGAGTTTACTCTGCTCCGCTGCCTCCAACAAATCCTGGTTACAGCCACCTCCGAGCCGATCGGGTTCAGGAGCTGGGAGGGTCTGTCCCGCCGCAATCGCTCTCTCGGCTGTTCGTGGATTGAGCTGAGCTGTGGCCCAAGCGCAGCACCAATCACCTCGGGTGCCCAGCTCTCAGGATCCGCCCACTTCTTGCCGTGGCTTATCCAGCCGGCCCTTTAATGCTCAGGCTGTGGAGAGCAACCCGATCAGTTGTAATTTCTCATCCACAGACCGGGCACCTGCACGCAAAGGATCGGTCTCTGGGAGAGTTTCCCTCTGCTGCTCACCTGGTCGCCATCTTCCCGGAAGTTGGGTTGCTCTTTTTAAATATAAATAGATATGTTTTAGTATTGGGGGTTGAATTCAGGGATTTTGCACTGAGATATAGTCTGGATTTTTGATCCTTCTGCCTCAGCCTCCCAAAATGCTGTCGTTGCAGATGTGCATCCCCATGTTTGACTGCAATTGCTCTTAACTGCAAAATAAAGAATAGAAAAAAGTCATCAATGAAATTGAAATAGATTAATACAAGTCCTCCAATATAAATAACACAGAGAAAAAAGCTTTAAAAATTAACAAAATATTAGCATTTGAGACAGTATAAAAAGGTCTAAAATATTGTCATTGCATTACCAATAGGAGAACAGTAGGAATATTGGGTAGAAAAAAATAGTATTTCAGAAAATATTAGATAAATTTTCCCCAATGTTGTGAAGAATATAAATGTAGAATTTAAAAATCTCAATGTATCTCAAGTTGGATGAATATAAAATATATAATTGTATTAATATCATACACAAATCACTACAAACCAAAGTTAAGAAAAATTGTTTAGAAAAGTGAAAGCAACATAGTTTATTATGCGAGGGAACTTGCAACTTCTCAACAACTTCTATAGAGTAGAGAAGAGATGGAATACAATCCTTACAAGCTGAAGGAAAAAGTAAAAATCTGTCAACTCAGGAATATTATATCATACAAAATATCCTTCAAGAATGTGAATGAAATAAATATATTTTCAATTAAAGTGTTAAGCAAACATATCTCTATAGAGTGGGAGGTTGAAACAAATTACACAAATGATAAACCTTCAAATGTAAGTGAGCCAAATGGAAAACAGTTTCTAAGACAGCTTTTCCGGATGAAGATCCATAAAAACAAATATTTTCATGAAGATAACTTTCAGGATGACTGATTACCTAAAATTAGTCCCCAAAATCTTTCTGAAACTGCTATCTCTAAAGTTACCAGTATATTTTATCAAAGTGAAGCCAACCAATGAGTAAAATTTTCATGGCTTTAAAAAAATAGAGGTCTAATTCACAGACATTTTTGTGTCAGTATTAAAGAACCACGTAAAAATAATTACACTGTACATTTTACAATCTACCTGCTTTCTACAAATTTATGAATATGACCACTGGAAGCATATCAATTTGTAATTTTTAATAGGTATATGAACTATATAATTGGATATAGCTCTTCATGGAAACCAAAGCTATAATAAAAGCATACAGGGGTGCTTCCAATAATGGTAGCACAGATATGTGTAAATTAGTGTGGAAGATACATGTGTGTGCATGTATGTGGCTCTTATACATATGCATATATATTGATATAGTTACATCTGTACTATTATAAAATTGTAATATGTACCATGTAAGATGTATACACTTAGTAGCTGAATCGAAGGGAGGAAAGCACATTACAACCACGTCACATTCACATTTACATAAAGCCCGCGTTGCAGATGCTAAGGTTACGAGGGCGCAGCAATCAACACAGCTGCCATGTTTTACTCTAATTTCCATTCCTGTTGCTCTTTCACAAGAAGTCCACATGCTTTAAGAAAGAAATGGATGATTTCAAATCCACTAATTATTATCATGATGTTATTAATTTAGACCAAGATAATAATAAGATGGTGTTTGTAAAGAAAGGCTTCATTATAGAATTAATTGCTTTGATTAAGGTCAACACAGGAGAAAAGATTTGCATAGCATTTAAGACACAATTATTTTGATGCCTATTCAGGAGCCAAAGACATGCAAATTTAAAGAAAGGATTTTACAATTTTCCCTTTTACATTCAGATGCTAAGTTCTCTGATAAACCCCACTTGTTCAATGAAAATTAAAATCACTGAATTGAAGAGGATCTGGATAATGATGTATTATTGATGTATTCTGTAAATGTTCAAATTTTTCTTGGCTCCAATTTGGAATTTATTTCATAGAAACAAAAAATGGCATTACAAAGTCAGTTTTAATGTCGGTGTTGATGTTGTGGTTGTTTCTCCTTAATAGATGATGATAGAAGAATATTATAGCTCTTTTATGAATTTACTGTTTCTCTTTTTGTTTCCATACCTCTTGACTGAATGGCACATATGGAATGAAAAAAAGGGACTTTGCAATTCACACCTGCTTCCAATTCATTGACTAAAAATGCAACTTAATTATTTTGCTTTACTGTTAGTATTTTTATAGCATTTCCCCCATTAATGAATCTTTAAATTTAGCTTGAGAGTAAGCATATCTTTATTTCTCTCATATAACAATACATCCATCATGAGGAAAGACATATTGCCAATGGGTTTGGCATTTGTGTGAAATTTTAGTTTTGCCTTTCTTCTTTCTCATTTATTCTCTTAGATGATTTTCATTGCGATGTCTCTTTAAATGATGGGACTATGTTTAGATCAGACTGAACGTTGAAAATTATTTAGAGGATGTCCTGAGAATATGCCAAGACTCTGAGTACTAAGAAAATAAAAATAACTTCTGGATTCTTAAAATTTTACCTTGTTAGAAAAGGATTATTAGCCCCCAAAACCAATGTTACCATTAACAGCATACTTTCATAAGCAAAAACTCTTTCTTTTGGGGGTTATATGCTCACATCAGCAAACTTATTTGAGAACAAAAAGAAAAGGTGAAAGCTTTACGAAAAACACGTCAGATTCAACTTTTCTTCTTTAACACCAACAATGCATTTATCTAGATATTAATTTTCTTGATTTTCCTTTTTTGTATTTTCCATGGCCAAATTACTTGTCCAATGTTCTAGATTAAATTTGACCATTTCTCCAAGTGGAGAATCCACAAAGCCAAAAGTACAAATATCATCAGATGAAGAGCGTCTGAATAGAGAAATGTTTTTAAATAAAATTTGTCTTCTAGACAAAGCAATAGTGGAAAAATAAGCTGAAATATGAGCTTGTGGAAAAAGGAAGAAAAATAAATTTAAATTTGATCTTGGTAACACAGTAATACCAGGACTGGTGAATGGGAGTCTACGTCAAGCAATTTGCCATGAAAATTGTGTGACCGTGAGCCATCTGCTAAAGTGGGAGATTCAAAGTCAGTGAGAAATTTGGTAAGAGCACACTACAAAATCCAGGGTTGATAGAACACAATGACTTCCATTCATGTGCATCATACTTACAAAAATACAAGTCTTAGCTAGCATTTAAGGACTGCTAAATATTAAGTATGAGAAATATGAGCTAAATATATGTAATTTCCAATCCTACCTGGACCAAAATTCAATTATAATTAAAAAAGATTAGCAACGACCAACAGGAGATATTGACTTTATAAGTTTCACTTGTTTTAGCTCTGTGATGCAAAATATATTGTGAAAACCGTAGACTAAGTAATAAGAAAATGTTAAATGAGACCATAATGTTAAGTGAAGTACCAGAGACATATAAGCATAAATATCATCTGGTTTCTCTTATATAAAAAATTGTTAATTCCTGTCATTTTGTTTTGAAACCCTGTATCACTTTTAATGTTCTTGCTTTGTTTCTGTCTGTGATGTTGGTATGTTACTATTCTTTTTTTTAAACTACTGTCTTTAAAATGAAACAAAAGAAATAAAAGACAGAGTCACAGGAAAAAAGAAAGAAATATAAAAAAGGTATTATAATCCAGAGGGGACAATGTATCTGAAAGTGATACTTGACTTAGTACAGTTGTCATATGTTTTATGTTCTGTAGTCTGTTAGTCAGGTTTTCAATCTCTATATATGATAATTAACTTTATAAATCCTTAAAAGATAAATAAATTAACTTCTTGCTGGAAAAATCAAACGGGCTAAGGGAAAGGGGAAGAAGAGAATTAAAATGTATGTACATATGTCAGTTCCTTACAGTGAATATAATCAGTATGTGCTGCACGTGTGTATTAATAAAAGTAGACAAACATACAAAAACCCAACAACAATAACAGAGAAATAGAGTGCGGGCCCATGAGGGAGAGAAAGGCATGCATAGTTTGGAGCTATGTGTTTTTGGCAGTGGAAATCTGTGGAATTCGTGAATCTTTACAAAGTTTGAGTTTGGTTTCCAGGAGGAAAGCAATGACCTACCCACAGTAGAAAGATAATGTTTCATGTTTTTAGGCGAAAAGATGGCTCATTTTATAGGAAAAAGGGAAGAGCCCAGTCTATTTTATTTTATTGTTTTGAAGGTGAGTGATCTAAGATATTTTGCCTAAAAATATTCTTTGTCAGGTTTCTGCCTCTTTTCTTACCAACAGACAGGATTTATAGATTTACTGTTTATAAAGGATTCTGGGCAAGATGGGCCTAGAGCAAAGGAAGCATAAACAAGCCTAGGAAGTATGGATACCCAGGCCCTCCTTTATTGTGTGCTGAAGTTACAGTGTTCTTAAGAGTACAGTTTCTGGATTACACTGTCCTGGTATCCTTCCTACCTGCTTTATTTCTTTGATCCTACTTCTGAGTGAAAACGGCATAGATCTATCTCACACATCTAACAAAATGCATTGAAGAATACAGAGTTAGAACAATTTTGATGTAGTTCTGTGTGTTATACCTAACCACAAAAGGCAAAACTCCATTGATAAGGAAGCAATACTGCTCTGGGGAAATATATAAAGTAAACCAGCCATTGGTCACATGATGGGAACATGTCCAGGAATCAAGGTAAAAGAAATGATTTTTAAAATAATGCAGGAAAAATCATTTAGTGAAAACTAGTTTCAAATAGCAGAAAATAGAATAATAGTCTCTAAATATTGAAAGACAGTATAGGCTCAGTGGAACTTCATGGACATTTTCAGACTGAAACAGAGAATCCAAACCTGGAAAACATTTCCAAAAAGGACACTTTTCAAAAGCTTAGGAAAATGTATCTCAGGGAGAAGTTTAAGATCCTGGTGCAAAGGTAAGTAAAGAAGATGTATTTGTGAGGATCAAGGTTTTGACTCACAAGTTTAGGGTTGCTGAGATCCCCCATATTGTGAATGGTCAAGTTAGGCAGAGACTGATAAGCAGTTAGAAAAGGACCAGGTCAAAGACAGTGCAGAGATGAGGCTAAACAGACCTGTGGTTCAGGGCTGAATTGATAGAACCTAGGATCCCAGATGAGATACCTTGGCTCCATAAGCTTCCTCAGAGATAAACAACAACTTGAAGTTATACTGCAGCTCACACCATCTGGTCCAGTGAGCTTGAACAAACACTTAGCAAATCACATAGATGAGCAGAACCCTCTGACCCTCATTCCCCCTCCTTGTTCTCCGTGTTGTGTACCCCTTGCTGGGTCCCCTGTTTTTCTATTGCATTTGTCTTTGCTAAGTGATTGTACTATAGTCCTATAGATTGTTGATAGTTTGACCCAAGGGACCTGTGATGTGATTTTGTTGTATATGAGCCCCCTAGACAAAGAGCCTCAGCAGGGACTTTCTTCCAGCAGCCCTGCTGCCTCTCAGGACCAGAGTGTAAAGGGCAGAGGATCAATGTTCCAGCTCAGTCAAGAGAAAAACATGGTAAATACAATCTTCCTTTCTGTTGTAGGTAGTCCTTCGTTGGATCAGAGGATGCATATTTGTACTGGTTATCACAAACAGTTTTACTGTTTCCTGAACCCAAAGGCCGCTATCTTCTTGAAACACATCTGCAATGTGGTAATATTTCATCACACCTCTGGCATGCTATGTTACAGTCAAGCTGACACATCAACTTGGTCATTAAAACGTCACAGTTACATAACTTGGGAGCAGGAGGAGTGGAGATCAAGTCCTACTAGTAGTGGATAGAAGAAAGATGTCATCATAGTTCTAGGTAATGCTCCCCATGCCCCTGTATTTTGCCTCTCATAGCCATAGTTACGAGTACTTTCCTCTTATGTTCCCCCTGCAAGTGACCATTTGATTTGCTTTGCCTAATAATGAAGCTGATTTTGCACTTCTACAATCCAAGGTTGCCTCCTCCAACTGTTAGAAATTATTCAACCATTAAATAAAATCTTGGACTAGAGCAGTGGAGGAGGTCACCTTGAGTAGAAACCGGCTCTTTTAGCTGAGGCAAAGCACAACCTAGCCTTCAGGCATTTGGCTTCATGACTAGATTCATATGGGAGACTTCAAAGAGAATTGGTCATGTGCTCAATCCACACAATAGTGAGAAAACACAGTATTGTTGTGAAGCATTAAATTTGGTGGTGATTTTCATAAAACAAAATCTAAAATAACATTGAACTTTGTAGAGTTTCATTCATGTTATAATTTAACAAAATCACTAAATGGATCAAACTAGCATATACAATTCCCAAAATAGCAAAATGAGAGAAAAAAGTAAGGACTTTTGCAAAAGGCAGCACAATAGAAAAATTCAGTACAAAATTAGTTGAGAGATATAAGTCTAACATTTCTATTCTTAGAGGCAATTAAATAAATCAAACAGTAAATGAAACAGTTCAGATTGTCAGATTAGAGTTAAGATTGTTAATTACTAATCAAACTCAACAAGACTGTCAAAGCATTAACATGAAAGACTGAGAAAAAACCAATTAAAGAAATCAATGTCTCTCAATATCCCATTTCAAAATGATGTTTTTCTTCTCACTGGCAAATACTGCAGCTTCAAAAAGCTATAAAATAGGTATGCTGGGGTCTTTATGGTTGACAGTGGGAAAGACTCAGTCCTCAAATTTGCTGCAGTTTGTCGATATTTATATGGTAAGAAAAACAGTTCATCCTGGATATTCAAATGTTGGCACACTTCCTGGCACATCATTATCATGGCATTAGTATGTGTTAGGGATGAGTTTGTATTCTACCTAGTTCTAAACACTTTTATTTTATATGATCAAAGTGACAGCATTTATACATATTCTACAAATTTCCACACAAAAACAAATTTAAAAATTTAGCATTGAAACAAACTGAAGACTTGTTATGAAGATTTTATTTATTTTTTTATTTACTCTTCCAGAATTATTGAGGTCATTATTACACATTTCTTGATGAGAAATGACTGTTATGTCTGTCTCCATTTTTAAACTCCAAGGATGTGTTCTCCATTTGGTTGCTGGGATGATATTTCAAAATGCTCTAGACTAAAAGGCCCTAACTGTTTTGCCTTAGAATTAGAACAGGATCTAAAATCCTCATGGATACAGTGAAGCTGCTGCTGTTTGATCCACTGCATGGACTTTGCTGGCTGCCTCTGTTGTTTGCCCACCCCGATGCTGGACTCTGTGCACCAGGTCTGAGAACTCTGCTTTCGCTTTTAATAGTGCTCAACCCTGAATGAGTTATGTGTCCTTTTAGCTCGCTTGCAAGTGAAAATTCTGGAAAGAGGTTTTATTTGACCAAATCTAGCTAACATAGGCGTGCATTACCTGTCTGAGCACGTGAAAAGCCAGCATCTGTCAGCTTCAGAATCAACATGAAAGAGGATTTACCACCCTCAGGAACAAGGGACAACCTCTAGTTAAACTGTTCTTTCACTGACAAACTTCCTTACATAACCCACTTCTTCACTTACAGGTAAAAATTAGTTTCACAAACAAAATGCAGCTGTCTTCCTAAAATTACATATATCTCAAATTTCTTCCCTAAATCATATGTCTTGGAAGATTTAACTTTCCTTACAAGATTTCAGGTGATAAACTTCAAGACTAACCTGAGAATGCAGATACAGTGAAGTATTCATTGAGCCCGGTAAAAGAAACATCTCAGCTTCAGTCCACGCTCTAAAGCAAGGAAATGGATTTGAAATTCTCTTTCAATTGCCCTTTTGCTTTCGAATTCTTCTGGCCAGCCAAAAGCTTTAGTTTTTGATAAACATTTTATTTTACATTATTATTACCAACAATATCTCCAAAAGTCTTGGTCTGAATCAGTTTTACATTCCAGATGACCATAGACAGCAAAAAAAAATCAACATGCACCAGAGGCAGCTTAACTAGTTTCAAGTCATTAATTGTAGGATTTCAAGATCCTTTGGGGGGGCTGGGGATATAGCTCAGTGGAATAAGTGCCTACCTGGCAAGCACAAGGTCCTGAGTTCAATCCTTGGTACCGCAAAAAAAAAAAAAGATCCTTTGGTCCCACTGAAGCCATATACCCAATCCCAGATTTCCCCACTTTCGCTGAAGACGTGCTGTCTTCATTAATAAACAATTGGTCCCATAACTCAGGAGCCTGAGACAGGAAGATCACCCAAGTTTGAGACCAGCCTGGGCTACATTGGGAGTTGAAGTCCAGTCTGAACTATACAGGGAGATCCTTTCTCAAAAACGAAACAGACAAAAGCAAACAAAAATACCAAGCATATGAATTGGTTTGACACATTCACAGAAATAAAGAGAAGGTAGAGAAATCAGGTAGAAAATTGATTGCAACCAGGGAATGCTTAACTGCCAAATTCTTGTTCAATCAGGAATGACTTTTGGTGATTTTCATAGGACAGTGAGTTTTGAGCATCACTGTAACACTAACTTTATACTTTTGTAGCAGTGTGACAGCACTCTGTTTTCTGTGCTGTTCTGTGATGATAGTGCTGGTTCATACTGTGAATGAACCTGATGGTTTTTCCTTTTTCCAATAGATTAAAAATCTTGGTGACATACCTGATTGGCATAATAAGAAACAGGGAGGTAAACCTTCTGCCGAGTGGAATGGGAAGGAGAGAGGAAGGCAGTGGGAGGGGGAGGAACTCCTGAGAAGAACTGAGATGTGCCTCAGACCCGGGCCAAGTCCCCACGATGCTACAATCATTATACACTACAGGGGGTGTTCATAAAAATGAAAAGATAGAAAGGAAAGTTAAAATTTTTAAAATTTTGGTTGACCATGGAGAGTTCACACGTTTACAGTGCACGTGCCAATTTGAAAAGGGGAAAAAATACTACCCAGATACCTCAGAAAGGCAGGATTGACTTTGTACCTGGAAGCAGTTGTATTAAAGTAGAATCCACTTTAGGGTCAGACTTAGAAAATACTAATTCCCAATTTCCTTTGCAAATGTAGTGGAATAACAAAAGTAAATGAAATAATAAATGATAAGTTCTTTTTCATAATATCATCTTTTTAAAATATGGGCTATTAACTTCATTCTACTAAAGATAGTTCTTTAGCTGTCTTTGATTGTCCTCTCAGGATGCAAAATAATGTTGCAAACATTAATACTTGTAGGAAAGCCCAGTACCACTGAGATCTACCCACAAGCCCTGCATTCCCCTTTTCTCACTGAAACTAACCACTAAGCTCACTGTAATGGTAACAACAACAAAACCTTTCAGTCATGGAATAGTTTTGGACTACACCAACATAGATTAAATTGGCCATTAAGAACCAAACTTTAACTACTAGAATGATAGACTATATTACAATATTTAATTATTAAGTTGTTAGACCTTGGTTCAGAAAAAACAATCTCTACCTTAGCTATAGGTGACTTGAAAACTCTCATGATTCCATTTACCTAAAAGAATGGAGAAATTATTCATTCAACCCTCTTGGTAAAATCATTGCTCAGAAATCCAAATTTACTATCAGCCTTTCTAAGGATTACCTAGACAGATACCTTATTTCTTGATGTTGCTTTTATTGCAGGATATACAGTCGTTTTCCTCTTTTGTAAATAGCAAGCCACAGAAAATGTTTTCTATAAAAAACAAGTGATTAGTGATAGGAGGTAATCAATAGGAAGGATCACACCTGTCAGAGGAAGATATTCTGCAATAATCCTGGCTCCCAGACTTGAGAATCACACGAGGCTGGACATTTTCTAAAACAAATCTGTGTATTTCATCTTTAAAATGAAAAAAAAATTAAGTGTGTGAGAATACATGTAGGCATTTAGGACGTACACACACACACACACACACACACACACACAACTATAGGGGATGCTGTGAACATTAAATGAAATAACCCATGGAAAATGTTACTATGTGTTTTTAGCCTGTGATCATTACACCTGTTTTCCTAGGTGCACTATCAAAGGTGTAATCCCCATAAAAAAAGCAATGTAACACAAATGGTTAACACAGACTTGGAATCATAAGTAACATGGAAGGTTACATACAAAAATAAAATGAGTATATGGTGTGAAAGTTACAACACTTAAGTTATATTGCCAGTTTTAGATGTTAAGGAAAAGATACCATTTGTAAAATCTTAATGAATTTAAGCTACAGTATTTACAATGTTTAATATAGTAGTTCAGTACAGTGTAATGTAGGATAAAAACAGTGTACATGGAATGTCTGGGCAAAGATGTACTGCACTAGATAGGAAACACAAGGGGAAAGTGCATTTCAGGCCAGATTTTTTGTTTAATTGCATGTAAGTTGCTAGAGAGTATTTATCAAAGTTTACATGCTGATTAAAACTTTTACTCAGTACAACTAGTTATCAGACTTAAAGTCAAGAGACCAAAGCTATCTAACATGAAAAGTTACGAAACACAGTTTATTTTTTCTGTCATTCTTACTATTAAATGTATGACCTAATAGTTTTTATTTAAGAAACACTGAAAGTCATTACGCACTTTTTATTTGTTGCTACTCTATGTCTGCGTCGTGAGTGGCTTAGACTTTTTCAGGCTCGGGCTCTGTTACGGTTTGTGGGAGACCATTGAGAGACCTGTGGTCTGCATCTATCTTACTGCTGAGAGATCTGCAGTCCGCATCCATTTTGTAAGCTACCAGCCATCTTGAAATTTTAGTTTCGGTTTCCATATATGGTCAACTTCCTGTGGTTATGTAACACTTTCTATATATGGTCAACTTCCTGTAGTTATATAACATCTTATGTAACAACTTCCATATACGGTTAACTTCCTATAATGATGTAATATCGT
>PVLD010032709.1:0-14364 GCA_004027595.1 Dinomys branickii
AACCGGTTAGAGCGCGCACTTAACTCACCCTGTGATCGTGCAGACAGGAGTGCCATTCAGATGGTTTTCCCTGGATGGAGATTTTCCCCGACTCAGAAATCCCGCCGCCCGGTCGCTGTTGCTCCAGTTCGTGCAGCGCTGGCTGCGGGGTGGGGTTCTGAGCGGGATCCCGGAGCGCTGCCCGGTTTGGTGCAGTTTGTCCCAGTAGCGCGTTCTTTGTCGGGTTCAGGAGCTGAAGCCGTTCTTCCCTCCACACTCGCTCTCTCGGCTGGTCGTCTTCTTCCCGGAAGTCCTTATTTCTGTCTTCATATTGTTATATTTCATTGTTTGGGTGGTAATCCTCTGGGAGGTTCTCTCTCTGCTGCCTACCCAGTCGCCATCTTCCCGGAAGTCCCTGAGGTGATTGGATTTTGATGACGCTAACCAAATTAGTGGGCTAAGCCATTGATAAATGCACAGCTGAATGGACTATTAAAAAATAGAGTCTCTTTAGAAGAAGTGGATCTCAGGGCTTTGACCTTGGGGACTCTATCTGATCTCTGGCCTTTTCCTCTACGGCTTTTTTTCTAACTTGTTTTATTCTCCTGCCACCATACATTGAACATCTCATTACCACCACCACCACCACCATGGCATTCCACCATGATGTTTGTGCCAGGTAACCATGGGCTGAAACCTCTAAAACATAAGCCAAATTAAATCTCTTCTGTAAATTGAGAATGATAGATATTCAGTGTCTGTGTGACTTTCTTGGTTTTTCTCTTTGGGACTTCTTTTCAGCATCTCAACTCTATAGGTTTATGCTTTCCTTTTTTGATTTTTGTACCTTGTTTGAAGAATTTTCAGTAATGATTATCTTTTGCTCTTTTTAAATAGTAGCAACGTTTTATTAAAGTTAAGAAAAGAAACAGCATTTTTCAGTCCCATCCTTTTCTCCCCTTTCTTCTTGCACTCCAGTGACACAAATGTTGGACTTTTTGTTATGTTTCTCTGGGTTCCTGAGTCTTTGCTCACATTTTCCCAGTTTATTTTTTTCTCTGTTTATCAGATTGGGCAATTTCTTGTTCTTAAAATTCACTGATTGTTATGTACCCTCAATCGTGCTGTTGAACTCATTATTGTGTTTTTAATTTGTTATCATAGTTTTTAAGTTCTAAGAGTTCCACTAGGTTCTTTTAAATATTTTCTGTTCTCTTTCTCTCTCTGTCTTTCTTTCTTTCTTCTTTTCTTTTTCTTTCTTTCTAAGATAGAGTCTTACTATGTAGTTCATGCTAGCCTTGGACCCACTATGCAACGCAGGCTGGACTCATGCTCACTGAATCCTCCTGCTTCAGCCTCCAGAGTTCTGGGATTATAAGCATGTGCCATCATGTCTCGTTTACATTTCTTGTTTAGACCTTTCCTTTCTACACTGAAACGTTTACCTTTTTCATCAAAAGTGTTCATCACTGCTCACTGAAATACCTTTATGATAGTAATGTTGTTATGTTTTTCAGATTATTAGGTTGTCACTATTACTGTGGTGCTGGAATTTATTATCTTTTAAAATTCAGTTTGAGATATTTTTGGTACTTGGTGTGAATGTTTCCTGAAATCTGGGCATTTGGGGGTACTCAGTTATGAGGAACTGGATGCTATACAAACTTTCTGTTTAACTTGCATTTTCTGAGGCCACTTTGTGGGGAGAGGAGAGTGTACCACTGTCACCAGCTTACCCTCCAACAACAAATGAAATGGCGGCTTCTGCTGTGATTTGGGATTTTGCAAGGGGAACAATACCATACAAGATACATATTTTATAAGATTATTTATAATAGTCACTCAAAGAGTCATATACAAAAAGAGAATGCAGGAAATCTGTCCACACACTAAAGACTAAAGAGTCTAGCTGAGGGCCTGGATCCCACGGGAATGTCTTACATGAGTTTAGCTGAAGATTTAAAACACGTAACAATGCTTCCCACGAGTCCAACTGGAGGCCAAAAGCCCACAACAATGTCTCATGCAGTTCTGTTTTACAGATCTGTGCTGGGGAGGCCCAGCGGTCAGTGGTGGAACCTAGAAAGTCTGTGCCAGTGGGATGAAGGATCTGTAGTAGCAGTTTGAGGGATCTGAACTGGAGCTAGGAAGCGATGCTCAAGGTAAGAACCAGAGCTCCCCTGAAAAGTGCCACAGTCATCCTTAGCAACAATGAGGTACCGAGCTCCTCTGATATGAGGAAAGCCAAGTTCCCATTAGGAAAGCCAACATGACAAGCTTCTCCAGGAGACTGAGAAGTGCACCATCTTCCCCTCTGGAGCCAGGAAATGATGCTCACAGTGAGGACCAGAGATCCTCCAAAGTGAACCTAAACCATTCTCAACAACAGTAAGGTCCTGAGCCCCTTTGACAAGGAGAACAGCCAAGTTAATTTCCAAAGCCATCACGACAGGCTCCTCCGGGCAAACCAACAGTTCCCTGTAGCTTCTAACAATACCCAACAGCTTCTCAAACAGCTTCTACCAGCCCCCAACAGACTCTTATGCTGCTGGCAACAGTCCTCAGGTGGCCACCCACACCCAGCACCATACTGGTTCAGTTCAGCTGGGCATTACAAGCTGACCACCAGTTGTCCATCCACCACAGATTCCTTCTTACTTTTGGATCAGATGAGTTCAACTCTTTGAGAACTTCTATGGATTCCTGGTTGGCTAGAACAAGGAAGAATGTCATGGTCAGATGATCATGTGGCCCTCACCTACCCAACCTGGCAAAAACCCCAAGGTGGTGAGCATGGTGATCGTCTCAGCAGCAGTGTGCATGATGGATGTTCTCTCGGTAAGCCTCTTGGGAAGAACCCAGAGAGGAATGAGGACAGTGCTTTATTTTTACTTAGTGGGTGTGGAAGATCACGCTCACCACATGGTTTAGATGTAGAAGGCGTTCAAGATGTGGAAGGTATTGTTACTGCCCTGTTAGGATGAAAGTCCAAGCCCCTCATTTGGAGATACTATGTGAACAGAGATACTGCTGATGCAGGGAGCTTGAGGCAGCTCATCTAGATTCCACAGTTGACCTTGCCTGGATAGAACGGGGCATGAGTGTGTGTGTGTGTGTGTGTGTGTGTGCGTGTGTGTGTGAAATTTGAGTGAATTCATTACTCATGAAAGTATTCTGTCTTGCTGAATTGCCCTTCCCCAAATCCTTTGGCTAAATAGAGCACTGAGATGAGTTGCTTGTATTTATTTTGTCTGTGTTCATTGACATTTCTATGTTTCCTTCTTCTCTCTTGCAACAGCTGAGATATGTGAGAGAAAAAGGAAACCCAGAGAACACTACATAGCTTGGTTTCTTGGGCCCTGATTTCTCTAGAATGTTTGAGGAGCTCTCTCTCTCTGTCTAGCTTTCAGGAAGTGTTTGCTTTCCATATGGTGTTCAGAGGTTTTAATTATACTTATCAAGAAGATGGGAAAAATAATATTTGACTTTATCTTCCTGGAGGTAGAAATTTCTACTACCATTTTAATTTAAAATAAAATTTGTTAAAAAATTGCAAACATAGTAGAAGGAATTTCTTATTCTTCACTCACATTTCTCCAAATAGTAAATTATTATTTTTCTTTTTCTCCCTTCTTTCCTTCAGTATTTTTTGCTCCTTTCTCCATTCCTTAGTTTGTTTCTCCCTTCATCCCTTTTTTCCTAACCAATCTTTGAATCACCTGAGAGTAATTCTTAAACCTGAGTAACTTCAGTGTATATATTCTAAGAACGTATCACTTTATTGTGCCAATAATATTATCCTATTATACCAAGGTAGAATTAGCAAAATCAATAATTTAACTGATGCAAATTAGTCACTCTGACAAATATTAAGATTTCATCTCTTTTTCCACTTATATCCTTTTAGCAAAAGAAAAAATATAACTTAAACATTTTATAGGATAACATACTCTTTCATGGAGAACCTTAAGATCTTCTGTGTTATTTCCCAATTTAGTTTATTTTCTCTTTCCTCTCTCCATCCATTTCTCTTCCCATCAATCACACTCTGGTTCACATCTTTTGAAAGTACTTTACAGTTAACTGGCTGGAATTGCTTGAACTGTATCTAA
Source organism: Dinomys branickii (assembly GCA_004027595.1). Lineage (NCBI taxonomy): Eukaryota > Metazoa > Chordata > Mammalia > Rodentia > Dinomyidae > Dinomys > Dinomys branickii. The sequence goes on from PVLD010032709.1 coordinate 4,092, forward strand.
GTGTATCTCTACTCCACCAGCTTTTGATGGAACAGGAAAACAAAGTCATTCCAAGAAGTGCAGGGATATTGTAGTTGATTTCTATGTCAGAGATTACCTGGTAAGGGGAAGATCAGGAAGGCAGTATTGCAGCTAACAGAAAATAGGATGAAACTCTGTAATAAGCATGCAAATTTCCAGAAAATTACTGCTAACTTTGTATCTCAGGGATATCCTCCAACTATCTTTGATTGCTATGTCACTTGCCTGTGGCCACCTAAGTCACTGCTTTGATTTCCTAATCACTACCATGCTCCAAAATTTTATGTGACTCTAACCTGGAATCATATAGTAAATAGGCATCTAAGAAAACAAATAAGAAGTGTTCTATCTTATCTAAATTTCCTTGATAGATGAACAGTGACTGACAAATAGGAGAAATAATGGACAGCAGCACATCCAGTTGTCCCTAGCATCTTGTCTTTCTGAAAAATTACTCAAATAATTAGAAACAATTCTACTACTAGATCCATGACAGGGGTAGCTGGTGTTCCTTTTTCTACTAGAATGTTTAATTTGTTTTCAGTATCACCTTTTCTCCATAAATTCAGCCTAAGCGACTTTTAAAAGAGGGTATCGATCTACCATCTAGCCTTTTCCCTTCTTTCCTGCTGGAAACTCTTCCTTCTTGCATTCTCTGCAATAGTTTTAGGTGAACCTAACATGATTTTCTATAATGTGGGTACCATTTTTGGTCACAGTTAATTGCTCTGTGGATAACATATTCACATTGCACCCATCAGAGTGTTTTTCCCTTTGGACATGGTTTATTGGTGTGCAGGTAGGTCACTGACTAGGACATTAGGAATTCTTTTTAAGACTCCTTAAAATTTAATTGAGAAGAGATATAGTCTTTCCCCTCTGGTGGAAAATCCAAGAATAGCTGGCAGCAATCTTTCCCATTATCTGGAGGAAGCTAATGTGCAGAGAGAGGAAAAGAAAATAACCAAGAGAGAAACAGAGGAAGAAAAGTAAAAGACTTGGGAAGAGAGAAATTGTATACAGTCATTAAGTCTAGGTCTAGTTGTTTGAAAGTTCTGTTTCTGTCTTCTTCTCCTTCTCCTCCACCTCCTTCTCTTCTTCCTCCTCGTCTGGTTCCTCCTTCTCCTGTTCCCCCTCATCCTGCTCTTCTCCTTCTTAAGGTTTGCATAAACAACACTTGCTTTATTTTATGAGTCCATCACTATCATATTTTATTCTGTCTCTGCCTCTATCTCTCTCTACATCTGCCTTTCTGTCTCTGTCTGTCTGTCTGTCTGTCTCTCACTGAACCAGTTCAAATCAAACTTCTGTCATTTGAAAATATAAGCCATTAGTATATATGGAGTTCATTACCCTGGCACATGTGCCATAGAACTCATTTTTGAGGGTCTTTTCAAAACACTTATTTTTCAAAGGCATTGATGTGCTACTCAAAATATTGCCTGATTCTTTCCTTGTGAGATCATTTAGCTCTCAAGGTTGATACTTCATGTGTGAGTGCTGTTGGTCTGTTTTATGAACCTTGTGGATGTCCTTTTATGTGTTTTGTAAATACAGACCTCTTGACAACTAATGTGGTAAATATCTTTGTTCACATTTTAAAGATAAAATCGGGGTAATGGTAGAGGATTGAAGTGACATCTCACAGGTCATTGAAAAAGAGTAAATGAGATTTGAATGTATAGATTCGTCTCTTCCATAAAGCACTCTTGTATAAATGTTTAAAAGTTACAGTACTTTGATGTTGTGTACAACCCTGGGACAGGATGTACAGCATGATGAGAAAAGGACTGAATACATTTCAAAATGTGTTTGTCTTCACTTCATGGTGTTCAGTGTGTAGTAATAAACCTTGACAACCAATACATGGTACCCAGTAGAATTCATGTCTTGGGGTGGATTTTTGACTTTAAGTTTAATGACTTATTTTTCATTCAACCAGATTGCATCTAATTTTCATTTGTATTTTTATTTGTTTTTTGGCACTGGGAATTGAACTCAGGACCTTGTGCTTGCCAGGCAGGCACTTAAGCTACTGAGCTATATCCCCAGCCCTAATTTTCATTTTTAAAATGGCTGAAATTTACACTATATCTAGAGAAAACAAAGACAATACCAGTCAAGTTAGGTCAGGTCGTGCTATGATAACAAATACCACCAAAACTTTAGTAAGTTTTCATAAAAATTTTATCTAGTGTTTATTGAAAATTTTACTGAAAATCTAAGTGTTTCTCCATGGCAATGGTACTCCATGTACTGACTCAGTATCTTAGGTTGTTTAGATATGACAGTATCTTTGTAGAGATTCATGCTATCCATATGGCCAGGAAAGATCCAGACTAGAGATTTAAGCATCTGTACGTAAATGTTTCTACTCACATTTGAGGATTGAATCAAGTCACACAATAATGATCAACTTTAACAGGAGGATTAGTAAAATCCACTGTGCACTCAGAAGTAGAACGTCTCAACATATTGGTAAACAATTGCAGTGGTTGCTCTAAGGACCTGAAAGACTTAGGACTTAAGACTATTTCACTGGAGGTAAACATTAAGGTGTATAACACAGAATGATGACTCCCAGAATATTTAAATCAGAGCATGTAAGTCAGTATTAAAATATTTACATGCTCTCTTTCACCTTCACTTCATGGTTTTTCTACTACCTTGATAATTATGCTTGAGAAAGCCACACATAAATAATGGTATTATATTATATTTTACCCAACATTGTATATAAGCTAACTGTCATTTATGCAATACTTCCTCTGAGTTAGAAATTTTGAAGCTCCTGGTGGAGGACTATTTATGCAGCCTGCTACACAAGGTAGCTGTGAATCTCAGGTAGAATATATATTCTGCAAATATTAAAGTTGTTAGTGTTACTTTCCTCTTTGAACTTCTATTAGGAGTATCTCTGGATGACTTTTCACCTGAAAGCTGATTGGCTGAGTTTTTAGATGGCATAATCCTGCATTTCTTTTTTTATTTTTATATTTTTATTTTAAAGACAAAAGAATGGAGACATATAAACCAGAATAACACAAAAACAATACAGGAAATACAAAATTACAGAGAAAATAGTAGGGAATTAATGCTGGATACTGCATTACATGTTATCCTCACATTTGTTACTCAGTTATACAGATGAGGCTCGTTCAATTAATCAATTTTCTCCACCCTCATCTCTGGTGTTCTACCACCCAATCAGTCATCTTCCCTCAATGATAGCTATACTTTTGGGTTTATTTACTCCCTGAGGCTCTCACATTGAGAAGAGACATGGCTGCTTCAAATTATGCTGTAACAAATATGGGTGTACACAAATTGCTATGGCAGGAGGTGGAAAAGCACCCATGCCCAAAGACAGTAGATAGGCAGGAAACCAGGTTCACTATGGTCAAGCCACCACTGACAAGCCCTCAAAGCCATCAGTCTGATCAAGTCGGTGGGGTTACCAACTAACCACCAGGCTTTGGCTCGATACAGTGCCTCCAGGGGCCCGGTCGAGTCCACGGGGTTGCCCCCATGGGCTGCTGGGCTCTGTCCTGTCACTGCACTGCTGGAGGCCTGGTCCAGGTCTTTAGGGTTCTCACATAGCCTGGAGGGAGCCCTCTCCTGCTTCAGGCTACTGAGCTCTGCGTCAAAGCCCCCGGGTCCCCTTATAGACCACTGGTGTCTCCCTGCAGGCTCCCTACGACGCTTTGGAAGCTATCCCCACCCAGCTAGCAAACCCGGACTGCACCCTAGTTCCAGGTCTTTGCCTCTTCCCACCTCTCAATCTCCAGGTTGCTGATCCCCATGCCTTGCAGCTGAGCATTGGACACACTTACGATGCTGGGCACAAGTGGCGTGAGGTCTTTTCCACCCATGCTCACAGACGTAGTCCAGGGTGTGTACTAAGTTTAGTTATTAGTTCTAGAAGAGAATTGGAGGATTTTCTTGGGTCTGCTGTGTAGAATATGTTGTTCTCTCTTGAACTCCAGGACTGCTGCTTTTCATGTAATTTGTTGCTATGGGTTCATACAAGGTTCATATATGCAAGCAGCATGAAGTTCCTCTCGGTGCTCATATTAGTAGTTTAGGGTGAGTCCTGAAGCCCATGGACTCAGCCTGTTGCTGTCAGGGACACATGTTGAGTGCTCGGGTCACCAAGACTCAAGGTGCTCAGAGAAGGAGTTGAGGGTGGGAGCTGAAGCCCGGTAACTCAGCTGGTGCTTCCTGCTTGGTGTTGGAGTGAGAAGGGCGTGGCGCCATGTGATCCACCTCTATCTGCAGCTCTCTCTTACTGCTGTGCTCCAGTTCCCGTTTATTCTTTGGCTGGATCCCTGGGAATTGCTGTGGCTCTGGGGTTGCTGCAGCTGCTCTCTGCTGCTCCCTGCTAGTAGTTATTCACACAGTGGAGAGGTCTGAGGCCATAGCCTCAGGGCAGGCATAGAGCTGGGTGTGGAGGGCTGTGTACTGGTTGCTTTGACTCTGCCTTGCCTCAGGGCTCTGATTAGAAAGGCTGCTGAGTGGGGATTCTGTTTTAATGGCTGTTGTAACTTCTCATCCTCACACTGGGTTCGACAACACCTCCCAATGACCATTGCCTCTTTTCCAGGCTGTGCTTTCTCCTCTCTGGTCCTGGACCAGCTCTCAGAACTCCGCTCTCCCCTGGCCAAGTTGGGAGGTTCCCACGAGCATGAGCCTCTGAAGCTGAAGCTGCGAGTACTGGAATGGGGAGCGGAGCAGGCCAAGGGAGTGTTTGGAGCAGTGACTCCCTCCTTCTCTGCTTTCTCTTCCTCCAACTGCGCCATGGTGGCTCTCTGAGCCTTTCCTCCAGCAGAGGGCTTGTTTGCTCTTTCTGAGGGCTTCAATTCACATTTCAGATCCTTCTTAGGTTTAGGGTACACATTTTTCTCCTTCCTGTCTTTCTCAGTGTCTGGGTGGTGATCCTCCAGGAGGCTCTTACTCCGCTGCTTACCCAGTCACCATCTTCCTGGATGTCTCTGCATTCCTAAATAATCTAAAGTCATTTCTTTTAAACAACAGACTTTGTTAAACATCCATCAAATAAGTGAATGACTTGGTAAGTGTGGGCAGGAGGTATAGATCTGATATAGAAGGTGAAGGTGCTTAGGATAAGTCAGGATAACAATGTGTTTCCAATGAAAAAAATAAGCCAGTCTATAGTATAAATGTGTGCCTGCTGTGTCTGCTCTGCGATTCTCTCTAATAACAGAGTTGAGATGTGTTAATGAGCATGACACAGGGCACACAGCCATCCAGTGAATTAGTCATAGCTTGATTCTTTTATGTGCCTTGTCTAATGGCAAACATTAGCCGGCACTCACAGCAGCAGCTCTCTTATCTGGAGCAGAAGGTGGAGAAGGGAGTAATGATGCTGCCTAAAAACTGCTTTACACAGCCCTGCGCCGATTCACCACAGATAATAGAACTCAGAGCTAGACAGATAATAGAAGCGACAGCCATTTATTGCTAAGAGACTGTCTGAATATTTGTGCATAAAATAGCCTACTCCAACTACTTTAATCACATTTCCCAAGAAAGAGTAGCAAAAAAGGAAAGCCATGTGGCAGGCTACTTCCATTAGTGTGTTCTAAGTGAGTAGAAAGGAGAGAAATGTCTAGATACGAAGGAAAAGAATGCTCACAGAGACTGCAGATCAGAAACAGCTTCTGGTTGTCTCAATCCAGCAAAATGGGTCATCTTCTCCTTGTGACTAGGACAGGGAACTGGCAAGTGAGCTCATTCCGTAGTTATTTGCTATTCATGATCATTGAAAAATATCTTAGGTTCTACTTTTTCATCCTAAAAGAGAGGATGGTGTTCTTTCTAGATGCATGTCTGGATGCTAGCTCTTTTAAAATGTTGTGCATATTGATGTGACCTGTGTTTGATAAAGGTCAGAGGACAGAATACTTGATTTCCTATGAAATTTTATAAAGACCAACAACCATCTTTTGCCAAAACTCCTGCAAAAGGACCCAAAAGAAAATTTATGCATATCACAAAGTGCCTCCTAATATATTGTGAAATTCAAAAACATTGTTTTTCATATTTTTTTCCATTCCATCTGGAAATTGTGAATTCTCTTATGGTGCCACATTTTCAGAGGGACATTAACCAGATGAAGTGCATTCAAAATAAGATATATGGAATATCATTGAAATATGAAACAATATAACTGAAAAATGGTCAAGAGATTTGGAGAAGAATTTCACATGGTGAGGATAGGAAGCAGGTAGTTTGACACAATTATTAAAAGAGCTGATTATTGGTCTTCTTGGGAAAGAAGAAATATGTCTATAGAACTTCTGGGAGTACAAAAGGATAAAGTAATCAAAGTAAGTTGATTTTCATGAGAATTATTTGTCAATGATTAATGCTAAGGAATTAAATAGATTGTCAAGAGAGTAGTGAGTTTCTTGTCAGTGGATGTGTTCGAGCAAAAAAAGAATAACTACCTGTCAGAGATGGTCTAAGGACAATTTAAGCTGGAGAGTTGTCCTAATTGATGCAATGCCTCCCTGAACCCAAGTGTTTCTGATATTATTCTTATTATCCATCTCCACAGGGAGGTTCTTAATGCATTATAATCTGAAGCCCAGGAGGTGAGCAAGGCTGGAAAACATTGGTCCTTAAATGCTACATTGGAGATGGCTTTTCTTAATATTCAGAAAGACTTCACTGTTAATATTACTATAACTATAAAAGCAAGTGTTATGGTTGATACATTGTGTCAACTTGGGGAATCTGGAGGTTTAACTGAGTGATTCAGCAGGAAGCCAGGGTGCTTACTTTGTACACATCCTGAACCTGTGGAAGAGGAGGGCATGGAGACTGTGTGAGAGCTACACGCCCCCTGGGTGGGGATAGGCTTTTTACAATGTAAGGGAAGGAGAGAGGCTGCTCGCAGCCAATCCTCCCTTTTGCTGGTTGTTTTCAATGTGTGCTGCCGCCATGAACATTTGCTCTCTGCCATGTGCCACTCTGCCTCAGAACCAGCCAAGTATGGACTGAAACCTCCACAAAGTGTAAGCTAAATAAGCCTTTCCTTCCTTCATTTTGGGCTTTGGGTATTTTGTCTCAGCAATGATAGAAAAGTAATCCAGACAGCAAGGTTTACTTTTGAGACAAGAGGTGAGTTATGATTGCCTGAGTTTTTGTACAGTCCTATGTTTTCTTTGGAGCTCATAGTTGCTTGGTTTGTTAATTTGCTTTATGTAAAGGTACCTCTAATTAATTCTTGGTTCTCTAACAGTTTTACAAAGTACATTATTTCATGCACTCTCAAATATACAGTGCTACCTTGGTTCATGAATTTAACTTGTTCTATAGTTTTGGAAAAGATGGCCGTGTGTGTGTGTGTGTGTGTGTGTGTGTGTGTGAAAGATGCTTACAGTTGTGTTTGACACCTGATACAGAGTTTAGAAACAAAAACAAAATTTTGCTGAATGCTTCCATTTGTGAATCAAACTGTTTGCAAACAAAAGTGTTTGCACACCAAGGTTCCATTGTTCTAGGTCATCTAGCCAGTATCCATGTAATTTACCCATGCTAATTCCCAACTGGAAGTTGTGCATCCAGAAATCCATTGTCCTTTTTTTGGGGGGGGGCCTTGATTAGAAGCTTGATATCTGCTCAGGGAAGCAATATGTCTAGTTTTAAAAATTAATTTGCTAGCTTTACCTGTAGTAAATATTGTTTGTAACATATCATTTGGTTAAGAAGATGTAAATGGATGTCTAATGAAGATTTAGAAGTAAATTGCATGCTAGTGACACCCTGTACTCATCTCCATGACGACCAACACTAATTTTTCCTTTCCCTTTTATTTTCCTCCTCTGTCTCTTCTTTCTCCTTGCTTTTATCTTCCTTGTTGTCTAAATATGCTAATTTTAGATGAGAGTTCAATCAGCTTTTACAGAACATGAGGTAGTTATAAGAATAAAAATGTAGGAAACAGTAGCTTAGAAAGACACAGTGACATTAGTGTTATTGCAAAACCCAGTCCAGGAATTATAATCTTTAAATTTGAGTTTAGATGTAGAGCAAAATCTATATGAATCAAAAACTATGGTCAGGTTTCTAAGATACTCAGGCAAAAACTGCCCAAAGTGGTACTAGTGCCATTTTTAAATCAGTGAGTTTCTCAATAAGTTATGTTTTAACATGTGCCTACCTCTTTGGGGAAAAAATGAAATGGGATATTTACATCACTTTTTACACCAAAATTAATTCCAGATGGGCTAATATGTTTTAAAGAGCTATTGAAGTTTTAGAAAACCATACATTTTATGAAATACAATTTTGCCTAAGTATCACCAAAATCTCCAAAATAAAATGATCAGTGTATTTCACAGTATAGTAATTAATTTTTTCCATACAAATGCACAAGTGATTAATTGACAGGAAAACAATTACCTCAATAAAGCAAAGCTCTAATTCTCTAATTTTGCATAATATATAAGGAGCTGTTTAATAGCAAGAAGAACTTCTCAAACTAATTGACAAATTGGCAAAGAAAATACAAAATTCCAAGAAGACAGACATTGGAAGAAAGCCTTTTGCAAAGCAGACTAAATAAAGGAAGATAAATGAAATAACAAATAAAAAAGAACTGGGGAAAATCATAGCAGTGGATAAAACCAATTTGAACATTATGAATCTGCCCTCAGAGATCAGAGAAAATAGAATACGCTGGGAATAAGAATATGATGTTTCTCCTATTTAGAAACAAAACCTACAAAGAAACCAGAGGGGAAAAACCTTTTGGGGAAATAGAAATGTGTTAATAAAAGTGTCCAAAGACGGGATAGACTATTAGATTAAGTATTAACCGGAAAATTAGAATAGAAACACAACGCAGTAGTCACAATGAGAGAACGAAAAGAAACTTGGAGAAACAAACGGTAAGCTCCAACACTTAGGAGCTCCTGAAAAAATAACCATAGTAGATAGGAGAGGAAAAAAAATCACCTAACCAATATTATATTTTACATCTCCCAGACTTAAGACTTGACTTTTCAGATCATAAATGTACTGTTGTGACCATAATCATGAAGGAGAAAAAGACCCAGAATACTACGGACAAACACAAGTTTCTAAGACTTACTAGGAGAGAAGAAATGGCAGGTATAAAGTATTAGACATCAAAATGGCACACCTAGCTATCTTGTATCCCCGTTTTCTTAATGCATTTGATCTCAGAAGAATGTTGAAACTTATCCAATACATTTTCTCCTGCCAGTGAGTGGTAAACCCTGGGGGGGCCGTCTTGCTGGTAGCTTTTGGATATTCAGGAACTTGATCACAAAAGGGACTTAGCACTGGAGGGAAGGCAAATTGGTATAATTTTATTTCATTGCTGGAAAAATGACTCAGCAAAGCAACTGAGACTCACTGTTAATGCCAATTTCAAGTGCATTGTAATTTAAATAATTTACACTTTTCTTTCTTTCTCCCTATTTCTGTTATTATTTTTTAAAATTCTGGGCAATAACTTCAAGTCTAAGCATAGGCAGTAAATTTGTAGGGTAAGAAGCTCCAGTTTTGTCCCCTGCTATGGGATTTTTTGTTCTTTCACCGTCATCACACTGGCTTTGTTGGGTGGTTCCCTTTTAATACTCTCTTGTTTTCTGTGCAGTTAATAAAATTATTCCTAGGATTTCAAGTACATCAAATTCAATTGAAGGCCTTATGTAAATAAAGTAAGAAAAAAATTAAAAATTGCTTATGAAGAACATGGTAGATTTGTAATCCTGAGGGATCAACTGTCTCAGTTTGTCAGAGATCACCAGGACCTGTGGATTTCAGGTTTAAATAGAAGATATTCTCACTGCACTGGGTTGAGTTGGTCATCCTCAATTTTGACTACTAGCTCGCCATGTAAAATTCCTACCATTTAGCCTCAAGGAACATCGCAACTCCTGAGGTTCCTGGAAAGAGTTATCATGTTTATAGCTCCTGGAAATGTCTCTCTGGGAGGTATATCTGAAAATCAATAGCTATGAACTGTCTTCTAGAGATCTTGAGGACTTCTTAAAGAGGAAGACTGCTTTTAACACTCCCTCTGGCCCCTTCCAATTACTGTTTCTAGTTTAAGATATGTGATTCTTCTTCAGTTGGTTTTAACATGGAGGTAGGCTCTTCACATCAAGAATTTATTTTATTTTTGGTTCTTGTGTTTTCTTTTTTTTTTTTTTTTTTTTTTTTTTTTTTTTTTTTTTTTTTTTTTTTTTTTTTT
>PVLD010032710.1:0-14362 GCA_004027595.1 Dinomys branickii
GAAAGCAGAAGTTCCAAGTATTACTTGCAGAATTTTAAAATTGAACAGCATATTTGGAGATCAAAATAACAGAATCTGTCAGTACTTTAAAATCATGTAAGGTGGGCGTGGTGGCCCACGCCTGTAATCACAGCATTGGGGAGGCTGAGGCAGGAGGATTGCTGCAAGTTTGAGGGCAGCCTGGGCTACAAAGTGAGTTTAAGGCCAGCCTGAATTGCATAGTGAAATCCTGTCTCAGATAGATGGGTGGGTGGGTGGGTGGGTGGGTGGATGGATGGATGGATGGATGGATGGATGGATGGATGGATGGATGATAAAATCATTTTCTCTTCAACTCAAACTTTTCACTTCTGTGGGTCTTTTATAGAAATATAAAACAAATTAGGAACAATATGATGGTTAAATTATGGCACATGGTCTCAGATTATGACTTGATAAGATTTGAAATAAGAATACACAAAATTATAATGAACACTTAACTCATCTATGTTTTCTTACATGTATGTGTGTTTATAATTTGGTGAGCTCATTACAGGCATATTTTATGTTTGCGTACTAATCCCTAGAGGAACGGCGTTTTCTTCAGAGTTGAACAGGGCTAATGATAAAGAGGAAGCATCTACTTTTAGATGTATATTTAAATACTACCTTCCTCAAGTGTTTACTTTTTTATTTAAAAAATAAAGAAACTCCCTAAAGCAAGAAACTCCCTAAAGCAGCAGCTTGTCCTCAGAATAGGTCTTTAACTTAATGTGGCATTGAATGTTTAAATTTAGTCTGATTTCTTACGTAATTATTGATATGTACTCTTGTTTTGACCATTTCTACATTCTCTTTTTAAAAAAATTTTTTAAACGTTTTCAGAATTATACTCATCTACCGAAAGCGGATATTTTTGCTCTCGCCCTCACGGTAGTGTGTGCTGCTGGTGCTGAACCTCTTCCCAGAAATGGAGACCAGTGGCATGAAATCAGGCAGGGTAGATTACCTCGCATCCCACAAGTGCTTTCCCAGGAATTTACAGAGTTGCTAAAGGTGAGCATTTTATATCTAAAGCATTTTATTGACACAGTTCAATATTCTATTTTACGTTATATCTTTAATTTTATTTCTTAAAATTTTATTTAAGGTTATGATTCATCCAGATCCAGAGAGAAGGCCCTCAGCAATGGCACTAGTAAAGCACTCAGTGTTGCTGTCTGCATCTAGAAAGAGTGCTGAACAATTACGAATAGAACTGAATGCTGAAAAGTTCAAAAATTCACTTTTGCAAAAGTAAGTGAGTTTTTTTTTTTTTTCCCTAAATTCTAAAATGTTTTTTAATTCCGCTGACCCTAATTCTGAAATTTTAATGAAAACATTTAAAGGCTTTCTGTCAGCAAAGGATTTGATAGTTTATTCTAATTACACAATGAAAATTTATGGACTTTGCCTTAAACTAGTATTTGAACTATTAAGTTTCTGTTAATAAACTTTGAAGTTATAAACTTGTAAAGTGTTAAGATTAAGCCAGGAGTGATTGCACATACCTATAATTCCAGCACTGAGTAAGCTGAGACAGGAAGATTGAGAGTTCAAGTCCTGTTTGGGCAAGTAGGCAAGAGACTGTCTCAAAATGAAAAATGAAATTTAAAAGACCTAGGATATAGTTTATTATTTATTTATGTAGGGTGTAGTTAATTGGTAGTTTAACTGGACTCACTTCTCCAGTACCACCACTAAAAAACCATACTTCTTCCAAAAGGGAAAAATAACCGGGCATGGTGGTACATGCTATAATCCCAGCACTCAGGAAGCTGAGGCAGGAGGATTGTTGGGAGCTCAAGGTCAGCCTGAACTGCATAGCAAGACCCCGTTTCAAAATGACAAAAACAAAATGGGGAAATACTGGATAATATACATATATTATATATATATATATATGGGTTTTTTTTGAGACAGGGTCTCAATTTTCAGGCTGCCCTTGAGCTCACTTTGTAGCCCAGGCTGATCTCGAACTTGGGACGATCCTCCTGCTTTAGGCACCCCCGTGCTAGGATTATAGGCTTGTGCCACCACGCCTGGCAGGAGAATATTGTTGATCACGACACATTTCTTTCTTTTTGGGAGGTAATTACAAGAATTGCCAGGGATATAGCACAGTGCCTGCCTGGCAAGCTTGAGGCTCTGAGTTTGATTCCCAGTACCGAAAAATAAGTAACACTTTTGTGCTAATTAAAAGTTGTTATGGTATTAGCTTCAACCATTACAGCTTATACAAATATGGATATTTTCTTTCAACTGTGTTAGTTTTACATGAAATTATTTTTTTAAGACCCAAAGTCATTACTTGTACTAACATCTTTTGTTATTTTTGTCCTTATAATACTTTGTAATATTATGTGAATAATATTTTTATATAAAAGCATGGAATAAAATATAATTTTAAGTTGACTAGAAGCTAAAATTTCAGGTTATATTTCCCTTTCCTCAGTTGTATCTTAGAATATATAATGGTATGTTGCCAGGCGTGGTGGCATACACGTGTAATCGCAGCACTTGTAGGGCTGAGGTAGGAGGATCGTTGCTAGTTCAAGACCAGCCTGGGCTATAAAGTGAGTTCAAGGCCAGTCTGAAAATCGAGGCCCTGTCTCAAAAGACCAAAAAAAAAAAAATACTAGCCTGAACTGTATAATGAGACCCTGTCTTAAAAAAAAGAGAATGGTGTGTGACTATCTCTCACTTGATAATACACTTTCTGCTTGGCCCAGAGCTTCTCCTAGGATTAATATAGAAAGTTTAAAGTCTTTCCTATTTTCGTGTTCTCAGAGAACTCAAGAAAGCGCAGATGGCAAAAGCTGCAGCTGAGGAAAGAGCTCTCTTCACTGACCGGATGGCCACTAGATCCACCACCCAGAGTAATAGAACCTCTCGACTTATTGGAAAGAAAATGAACCGCTCTGTCAGCCTTACTATATACTGAACTCATTTCCCATTTCCCCAAAAAACTGTGACAAGAGGAAGCTAGATTGAAATCACTGCTAGAGTCTACTTTGCAATTAATTTCCTGATTGGTCTCAGTAATTTTACTGAAGTACCTTTTAGGATTTTTATTTGTGAATTACAGTTGGAAGCTGTATTTTGACCATTGCTATATCAGGCTTTGTCTAGTCTTGCCAGTCTGTCTCACCGTTGTACGTTACACCAAACCTTTGCAGGGTTAACCACTGTGGTGGTGTGCTGCTTACAGTTTGTTGTTTGTTGCATTGTAATAAAAGGTGTCTTTCCCTGTAGTGACCTGTATAAAGGACTCTAGGGCTTTATTACAAACGTACTCTCCCTTCTTGAAAGGGAAATGTTGAAAGACTCAATACTACTTAGCCTCTGATGTACCTGTGTGTCGATCCTATGTTTCTGTTGTTTTGTTTTCTTTTCGATTGTGAATTGTATTTGTATATCCAACTGGGAGCACTTTGTAGGCATTGCATGAACCATGGAATAATTCTGTGGAAGTACTGCCTTGTGAATTTGCTGCTATTTTAGTTTTGTCTTTGCTGTAAAATTGTAGCATTAAACAATCATTGTTAATGGGCTTTCTTTTGAAACAATTATGTGAAATATATGGCTGCTCTTTTAAAAGCAGTTATTTGCCTTTTTTTTCCTCTCTGAACTCTTTGAAGCTAGTGCATTGAAAAAATGCACCTCTCCCCCTTTCGGAATGCTGTATTAATGTAGTATAATTATTACTGGGCTTACAATTTTCTGATAATGTCCTTCTTTTTAAAAAATGTCTTCTTCCTCCCAAGTATGGTTAGTCTGTTTTTAAATATTTTGCCTGATTTCATTATTTTTGTATATAAACTGACCGAGATAATACTGTATATAGCTGTGTGCAGTACCAGAATGACTTCTGACTGTTCCGAGTTTTTCAAAATAGCTTTTATTTGTTATTAGCCATTTGATAATACTGGCTAATATATTTTACAAAAAAACTGTGCCTTTGGTTTTCTCAATTTTGACCTACAAGATTGTATGCAGTTGTCTGACAAGTCTTAGTAACATTGTGTCTTAGTAACATTGATTGGCGCATATTAAAAGTCACTCTGAACTTAACTGTCTAACTCTTATGGTGCCTATTTTCTACTACTTTATGTTCACTACATTATAAACTACGGAGTATAATGTACATGAAGTATAAGTGCATGTGGTTAGTGAAATACAACACTTAGTGGCTGTTAAATGATGGGCTTTAGTCCACATTAATTAGCTTTGGGGGTCTCTGAAATACTTGTGTGCTCAGTGGTGGTGCACACTGCTATAATCCTGGCATGAAAATGAAAAAAGTTTTATTAATCTTGAATGATTTCATCATTTAAGACTTTTATATTACATTGCATATTCATCTGTTTTGCTAGAGATGTGGCATGATTTTATATTGGTTATCAAACAGCTATCAAATGAATAAAATAGATGTAATTCATGACTTTCTAATTTGGACTGAGGTATAGCAGAGTTTTGAAATGAGGACACAGTACTAGGTTGGCTTTTACGAACTAAGTAGAACCAAAGGAATAGTGCTTAGTTTCGGTTTCCCTGGAGTACCAGAGGACCCGGGAAGACGAGTATGGGGGTGCTGCACGGTGCCAGACGCCTGTGCTGTTGATCGTAGATGCCTCTTCAGCATCCAGTGGGCTCTTGCTGCCTTCTTTTTGTCCTCTTGGTGGTGGTGATGGTACCGAGAATTGAACCCAGGGCCTTCACATTGAGATACGTACCTACCTCACCCCCTTTTTATTTTTGAGACAGGACCTCACTAAGTTGCCCCGATTTGCATTAAGCTTGTCATCCTACCTCCACCTCTTGGAATGCTGGGACTACAGGAGTGTACCACCACCTCCTGCTCACTGTCAATATTCCTAACTCGATTTTTTTTCTTTTTAAGATGTAAGAAATTTGCAGACTGGTAAATTACATTAAAGGCTGGTGGCTATTCTGGAAAGAAACCCTAAAAAGCTGGATGGGTGGAGTAACATGTATTTCTATAGCTTCTAAGGACAAAGTATTGAAAGTATGATCATCTGTATGGGATGTGATTGCTCTCACTAAGGTACATTTTTTTAGTGCACTAGCTTCAAAGAAAAATTCAGGTTTTTCATTAGGATTTGCAGTCTTACATAAAGGAGAAAAAAGTCGTATTTGGTGTTTCAAAGAGAATTCTGAAACCATCTGAAAGCTGATAGGGGAGTTGGCCCACATTCAACAGGAGGTACTTCTGTTTGGTGCCTTCTTTGCACTGACTGGTCATGGTGAATTAGTCTCTGTTCACTAGGAACTCGAGATGAGATGGAGAAGACCTGATTGAGTACATAGTGACAGTAAAACGTGAGTGCTGTTTTGGAGGGGTTGGGCAAGGCAGAATAATAGTTGTGAGCACCATAAGTGTCTTGGGAAGATGACAACGGTAGGTTGGAGAAGTTTTAAAGTGGCTGGAGATTTCATTAAATGGGAACGTTGAGCTTTGAATGGTTCTGTGTTTTTTTTTTGTTCCATACTGGGAATTGAACTCAGAACCTTTCCCTTGCCAGGGAGGTACCTGTGTGTGTGGCTGACCTATATCCCCAGCCCTGGTTTTGTTTTTATAACAATGAGAACTTGTTTGCATATCATCCGTTTGAAGAAACAAGTGCAATATCAATGCGTTGAATAATTGTAGAAAAAAGTTAAAATGTAGAGGTGTGTACATTGGTAAAAATATACTTTTTTTTGGACAACTGACTTTAAAAGTTAAGCGCATATAAGTAGGAGGAATTATATAGTACATTTAGCTGTAAATCAAAACTTGCCTTGTCATGAACTCAATAGGAATAACCTAATGAACTAATTAATGTCTTTTGAACAGCAAATTCTCAGGCTTTGACTTTTACTCCACTTTGTTCCAGAGATGAAGTTAACCACTAGGTCTGGGTAATAACTTAAGTGCTTTGGGATGTGTCCTCTAATTTTTTTCCCCTTCTGTAATTGGGTGTTGAATTCTAGGCCCTTACACTGAGCTACATCCCCAGCCCCTTAGTTTTAAGACAGGGTTTCGCTAAATTGGTCTGGGTAGATTCAAACTTCCTGCTTCAGTTTCCCAGAGTGCTGGGATTACAGGCATGCACAGTCACGCCCAGTTTATCTCTTCATTCAGTGGCAGCTTTCTGATGCCAATTTTTCTTCCTCTCCAATCCATTTCCACAAATCATCTCCCTGACTTCAGCTAACAGATGAAATAAATTGTTCCATCCTGAAGGCATCTTTGTGGGATTTTCATTCATTTATTTAGTTAGTTATGGTACCAGGAACTGAACTGAGGACCTCACACTTAACCAGGCAGGTGCTGTGCCACTGAGCTAAATCCCCAGCCTTGGAATTTTTTTTGTTGTTAGTACTGGGGATTGAGCCTAGGCCTTTGTTTGAACTATATTAATAGCCATTTTGTATTTTATGTTTAGACTGGGTCTCAGTAAGTTGCCGAGGTTGGGCTTGAAGTTGTAAACTTTCTGCTTTAACCTCCCAAAGCTGGGCGTGGTGGTGCACGCCTGCAGTCCCAGCACTTGGGAGGCTGAGGCAGGAGGATCTTTGCAAGTTCGAGGGCTACAAAGTGAGTTAAATGCCAGCCTCAACTGCATAGTGAGACCCTGTCTTAAAAGGAGAAAAAAAAATTGCCAAAGGATTGGGATTACAGGCATGTGCCACCATGCCTGGCTCTTTATTTTGAGAAAGGGTCTAACTAAATTGCCCAAACTGACCTAGAATTTGTAATCTTTCAGTCTCAGCCTCCCCAGTACCTGGGATTGTAGGCATCCCCACCATGCCCAGATTTACTTGCAAACTTGTTGAAGGCATTTAAAGCAATCATCAAAGATGGACCAAACGTTTTAGAAACGTTTTGAATACTGTGAAACTCAACCTGGAACTAGGAATTTGGAAGAAATTGCTTCATTTAGTATTTCTGAAGACGTGTAGAAGTAAAAAGCATCACTGAAACTGATATTACTGAGTGCCTAGAGCTAAAAGATACCCTTGCAAACCTAGTTTTATTGTTAGGGAAGTGTCTCAGAGCTCTGCTCAGATTTTTGTAAATATGGAAGAGTAAGAAATACACTGAAATTGTCTCCCAACATTTCACTTTCAAGAACTTTGAGAGGCATTCATGTGAACATTGAACTTTGTTTTTTCCTTTGTGGCAGATGTCCCTACTTTTTAATACAGTTCAGAGGTCTCGAAAGGAAAAATATCTATGTATGCTCTAGGAAGATTTACCAGAAGATGGCATGCTCTGTCCAAATTGCATTCAACCAAGAGTCTTAAGAAACCTTGGCCAGTCTACCCCTTGAAGAAAAACACGTCAAAGGACAAACTATTTATATCATAGTTCATACTGTTTCCTTTTATGTGGTCAATAAAAATTTTGAAGAGCATATATTGAGTTCTGACATTCTTAGGCTATAAAGCTAGTTTCCAGGCTGGATTTTCAGTTTACGCCTATCCATCCATCCATCCATCGTGTCAATGGGAAATACAGGTTCAGTATAGAATGACTTGACTGGGCTGGGGATTTACTTCAGCATCACAAGCACTTTCCTGGCAAGTGCAGGGTACTGAATTCAATTCCCAGTACAAAAAAAAAAAAAACTTTGAGCAGGGCATGGTGGCATAGGCCTGTAATCCTAGCACTCGGGAGGCTGAGGCAGGAGGATGGTTTGAGTTCGAGACCAGCCTGGGCTACAAAGTGAGCTCAAGGCCAGCCTGAACTGCATAGCAAGACCCTGTCTCAAGAAAAGAGACTTAATTTAGGATCATTATCCAGAGAGAAATCTGTGAGGTGAGACCAATGAGGCCCAAGGGGATTCCACAGCCTAGTAATAGGAACTCAAGTTAGAACAGAACCAAATTCCACCTCAGCTCTTACTGGAAAGAATTATGCTTCTTCCAGAGTGAAAATTGAACACAAATGGTAATTCAAGGACAAAGAAGAGTAAGGTGGAGCAATGTGAACATTAGGAAAGTGGGGGAATTTCACACCATGGACACCAAGAGAGAAGTTTAAAGGAGACACTGAGTAACAGGATTAGAGGCACTCATTAGGACAATCGATAACCAGGGTCTGGGGGCGCAGCTGGCCGGGGGCTGGGACGTATAGGAGTACAGGATGCTGCAAGTACAGACAGCAAGTCCATGTCATCTCTGGGAAATGTGGCCGACGAAGGGGAAGAGACAGCTAGAGCTTCATGGGAACCTTTTTTTTTTTTTTTTTTTTTTGCGGTACTGGGGATCGAATTCAGGACACTGCGCTTGCTAGGCAGGCGCTTATTCCACTGAGCTATATCCCCAGCCCCATGGGAACCTTTAGAATTTTGTTTGATGTCATTTATGTGCCAAGTGTTTTACAAATGTACTCATTATTACCAGCTAGGCTGTGTTAGAATGTCCAGAACATTTTCTTTTATTCAGCAAGTTGGCAAATGGAAAATCATTTCTAATCCTGTTTTCCCTGTAAAGTCCTGAGTGACAAGTGTCACTAGGTATAAAGTGTTTTACAAATGTAATGACATGTAGTCTGTTTTTTTGAGACAGGGTCTTGCTATGCAGTTCAGGCTGGCTTCGAGCTCACTTTGTAGCCCAGGCTGGTCTCAAACTCACAATGATTATCCTGCCTCAGCCTCCCGAGTGGTGGGGTTACAGTCGTGCATCACCACGCCCAGCACTTGTTTTTTTTTGTCAGTCTTTATAAGAAGTCTATGGGGAGAAAAAAAAAATCTCGTTTTATACATGGATTTCCCAGGTTAGTATCAAGCTTCAGACCTGTTGACCTGAAGCCAGCCTAATGCACAGGATGCCCTCTGGGCCCAGGGCAGAGAAGAAAGGAGCGGGGATGAGACAAGTTTGGAAGGGTTCTGGGGAATGCAGGAAGGGAGGGGGCGCCAGCATGAGGCCCCTTTGAAGTCTCCAGCACCAGGAAGTGCCACAGGGGCCTGAGGAGAGCTGTGCATGTGTGGCAGGATGCGCCGTCACTCACTGGCTTCTTTCCTGCTGCAGGAAGTAGTTAGAAATCTTTCAGGATATAGTACATAGCTAGTTTATGGCTTTGAGAAATGTGCTACAATAAAGTGAGAATATCAGCAAAATTGTATCTGTGGGTCTTTGTAAGGCACTGGACCAAAGAGCAGAAGGCTAACAATGGCTGTCATTTGAACACTGAGATTATGGGAGATTTCTCCTTTTTAAACTTTCTGTATCTTAAACAATGAGGCTTTATTCTGTAATAAAAAATAAACTTTAAAAATATTTGAAGTTATGTATGGCATGGTTGCACATACCTTTCATCCAGGCGCTCTGGGAGGCTGGGTGGGATAATTATAAGTTTAAGTCTAGCCTGGGTGACTTTTTTTTTTTTTTTTTTCTTTTTGAGACAGGGTCTCACTATGCGTTTGGGCCAGCCTTGAGGTTACTTTGTAGCCTAGGCTGATCTCGAACTTGCAGCGATCCTCCTGCCTCAGCCTCCCGAGTGCTGGGATTATGGGCATGCGCCACCATGCCCAGCTCAGTGCTTCCTTCTGACCTCATCCCTGGCAGGAAAATTCACAGCAGGGCAACTCAGGATCTCACAGGGAAAACAGTTATGATTTTCCATTTGCTGACTTGCTGAATAAAAGGAAATGTTCTCCATTTTAACACAGCTACGTTGGTAATAATGAGACTGTTCGAGTTTCCTTTTTCTATCTGGGGAGAGGCAGCACCTAGTGGTCTTAATTACATCCTGCTATGTTACAAAGGGTGTGATGTCTTAGAGAAGAGGAAGGGGAATTCAGACTATACAATGCACAATACTCTGGTTTCTCTTCAGATCGCATAAATCTTTCGCCTTATACAATGCACAGTGCAATTTTGCTAGCAATTTTTTTTTTTTAATGTTAGCGATCAAACCCAGAGCCTGGTACAACCTGGGCAACTGCTCTACCACCTAGCTACTTCTGCATTCCAGAAAGTTCAATTGTGAACGTGTTGAGTGTAAGATCCCCCTGTGAGGGGCCCTTGGGTGCCAACATCCAGTGGACAGTCAGCTACATGTCAAGGCCTCGGGTTTAGATTTGGACATCACTGCATTTGGGGGATTGATGAAACCTTGGGTGCAGGTGAGACAATCCAAGAATTGAACTCAGGACAGAGCCCTGGGAGTGGCAGTACTTATGGGGCTGATAGGGGAAACGCAATTCGTGCGAATGATAAAGACGGAATATCCAAGGAGATAGAAGAAAATGAGGAAAGCCTGGTGTCTCGGTGGCCCCTGTGAGAAGGGAATTTTGAGAATGAGCAAATGGTCAGCATAGAGCAGGAGGTTAAGAAGGAAATTACAGACAGCCCTTCTGTCGTGGTTTGGGGCTTTGCAAGGGAACAATATAATACAGGACACATAAGATTATTTATAATAATCACCCAAAGAATCATATACAAGAGAATGCAGGAAATCTGTCCACACACTAAAGACCAAGAATCCAGCTGAGAGCCTGGATCCCATAATAATGTCCTGCATGAGTCCAGCTGAAGACCTAAAGCCCATAACAATGTCTCCCATGAATCCAGCTGGAGGCCCAGAGCCCAGGACAATGTCTCATGCAGGCCTGTTTCATGGATCTGTGCTGGGAAGGCCCCAAGGTCAGTGGTGGAATCTAGAATGTCTGTGCCAGCGGGATGCAGGATCTGTGCTAGCAGGCTGAGGGATCTGCACTGGAGCCAAGAAGTGATGTGCAAAGTTAAGAACCAGAGCTCCCCTGAAAGGTACCACAGCCATCCTCAGCAACAGTGAGGTCCCAAGCTCCTCCAATGATCAGGTCAGCCAAATTCCCATCAGGAAAGCCAACTTGACAAGCTTCTCCAGGAGACTGAGCAGTGCAGCATCTTCCTCTCTGGAGCCAGGAAGCGATGCTCAGAGTGAGGACCAGAGCTCCCCCAAAGTGAACTGAAGCCATTCTCAGCAACAGTAAGGTCCCAAGCTCCTTGGAAGATGAAAACAGCCAAGTTCATCAGGAGAGCCAGCATGACGAGCTCCTCCAAGAGAACCAACCGCTCTGTACAGCTTCTCTCTGCTTCCAACGGGCTCCCAACAGCTTCTATCATCTCCTGACAGCCTGCTTTTTTCTTCTCCAGTTCTGCCTCTTATGCTACTGGCAACAGTCCCCAGGTGGGCCTCCCACACCCAGCACCACACTTACTCAGGTCAGGTGAATGTTACAAGTTGACCACCAGTTGTCAATCTACCACAGTCCACCCCTAGTCAACTTGACAACCATACACATTTCCTTAACCCGTGGTCTCTAGTGGCAGTTTTATGCAAAGTTAGCATATCTTGGTCTATTTACATTTACATTATTATAAGTTACTTATACATAATTTTTTTTTTGCATTCATTCCTGCACCAAAAACAAAATATTTAAAGGATGACCAAAATTCAAGTTTAAAAGACAATACTTTGAATGGTTAACCTGATTACAAACATGTATCAAAAAATGACATAAAGGGCTAGGGATATAGCTCAGTGGAATAAGTGCCTGCCTAGCAAATGCAGGGTCCTGAGTTTGATCCCCAGTACCGCCATAAAAAAAAAAATTAAAAACTATCACAATCACAGTCCTGACTTCCTGTTAATGTTTACAATGCATGGCCAGACTAAGAAATAGAGATCCCCTACAAATCAAATACACTCCTATCTTCAGGTGAAAGACTAGTTCGTTTTTTCAGTGTCCTGTTCTTTTTTATTTTTAGTTTTCTCAATAATCCAATTTTTATTAACTGCTTTATATATATTGATACCATGTTAAAAACATGTCCAGAATTTCTTACAGTGAACATAGAAATACTAATTTATATTTTGCACATAATAGTGAAAATAAGATATAATAGTTATAACTACATAAAAATATGTACAAAGATTCAAGACAGACTTTGTCTTACAACACTATGTGTAAATGCTACACAAGGAAATAAATTTCAGAAAATATGACCAAAACCCCTTTGCTTAAAACTTAAAAATAAAATTGTTGACAACACAATTTACAACTGACAGCTAAATCTTGGAATAATTCAAACTGGACAGATAAATTAAACATTATACTTTTTTTTTTGCAGTGCTGGGGATAGTACCCATGGTCTACAGAATGCTAGACAAGCATTCTATTACTAAGCTTTTTTTTTTTTTTTTTTCCGGGACCAGGGATCGAACTCAGGGCCCTAGTGCTTAGCGGCAAGCACTTAGCCCACTGAGCTGTACCTCCAGCCCTCTATTACTAAGCTAAGCCCTCAGCCCCAACACTATACTTGTGTGTGTGTGTGTGTGTGTGTGTGTGTGTGTGTGTGTGTGTGTTGCAGTCAGGTTCTCTGTACTACAGGCTGTCCTCAGACTCTTGATTCTCCTGCTTCAGCCTCCTGGGTGTTGGATTACAAGGCCTCCTGGGTACTGGGATTATAGGCATGCACCACCACAGGGTCCTGTTCTTAACAACAACGTTCTCCTCTATTTTATCCTTGCAGCCCAAAGCTCCAATAGAGCCACCCCTCTAGCCAAACGTTTCATGTCATTCTACTGGCTCTTTGCTCTTAATTTCGAATACAGATCTTTCCAAAAGCTCTCAACAATAGCCATGCCACCACTCCAACAATAGACTACACTGAAACCTTGTTTCTCCAACCTGGCAGCATCTCTAAACACAAGCAAAATGCAGACCCACTTCTGCCAAAGCACAGCATATTACCTGGGATCCAGCAGCCAGCACAGTCCTTCTAGATTGAAGCCTGCTGAGCTTCACCTTAATTGATAGCATTTCCATCAGTGCTCTGATTTTCCAGGCTCCAATCAGAGTTTATAGTACAGTTTGCAGCGTACAAGGGCCGCCTCTTTGGCCAGTCTCTCACAACTTTTCCAACTTAATTTCCATAGGCTCTTAAGTCACATGGCCTGGTAATACCACAACAATAACAGCCCCACTCCTGGTACCAAAATCTGTGTCAGGGTTTTATTGAAACAGATATAACACAAGATACAGAAATGTATAAGAAATTACAAGATTGGCTAAGATGCTCAACCAGAGTTGGATGAGGAAGCATGCAGAGGGTGTCTGCACACTGCAGACTGGAGGAATCAGTCCAGGGTCTGGAGTTCACTGCAGTGTTCCGTGCAGTTCTGTATCAGAAGGCCAATGCTTCTGTGATGGGAAGCTGATGAGTCTACACGGGAAGGCTGAAGGATCCAAGGCGGAAGCTGAAGAGTCTGCACTAGAAGCCAGGAGAGGACATCCAAGCTGAAGGTGAAGGCTAGAGCTCCTCTGAAGAATGGAAACCCTTGTACACACCCACCTTGTACATATTAATGCATGGAAATAGGGTCAGGCTCAGCCAAAAGGGAGGTAATTGCTCCTCTTTCCAGGAGCATCGGCTAGGTGGTCCTCCACAGAAAATGAGGAGCACAGGGTCCCTCACAACAGGGAGTTCTCTGGTGCTGCCGGAACGGGTGGCTTCAGAAGGCATCCAGATGTCAGGGGGTGGCAGCCCTCGAATGGTCTCCAGGACAGTGGGATGTCCCCGCACTACTCAGCAGCACCCAGTGACAGGAAGCAAGGGGAAGCACCCAGACGCGGTGAGACAACGGAGAGAGCTGCAGGAGCAGCAGCAGGCAATGTTCGGAGAATGGGTTTTGTGAGTTCAGTTCTACTTCTGGGTGACCTCGTGGCTCAGTGTGGGATGAGGGGGATGACTGGCCCGAGCATAAGAAGGGCAAAGGTCATCGGAGACGATATAGCTCATGTTATCCACAAGGAAGCACAGTGGTCCAGTGTGGTGGCGAGGCCTTCCTCGGGAACCCTGTGAGCTAGGGTCCAGCGTCCGCAGTGACTGTTGGAGAAGAGAGTAGATGGCAGCTGTGGCAAGGAAGGAGCCTCCAAGAAGAGCGCTGGACACGTGAGGCCACGGGGGCGGCGAGGGCGCTGCGGTCCCTGGCGCCTGGGAGGTGGGCCACGGGGGTGAGCGGGCGTCTCTCAAGGTCCACGGGAGGGGCTCAGCACTGACTGCTCAGGGACAAGGATGTCATGACTGAAGGGCCCTCCAGATTCCCAGCAGAAGTTCAGCGCCTCCTGGGGGGCTACATCCTTGTCATGGGTCCTGTGGCTGCCCCTCGCCACGCCCTCTCTCTTGGAACAGCCACACCCTTCAGGCAGGACTACTTGATTTCCAGTCCCAGCACTGTCTACCCAAGTGACTCAGAGAAACCCCCTCCGTCTGGCCCAGGGGAAGGTTCAGTAAAGGACCTAAGGCTCGGAGTTGTGCCCTTCCCTGTGTCTTCCCCCTTCTCTGC
>PVLD010032711.1:0-14361 GCA_004027595.1 Dinomys branickii
GTGCAGAAACTCCAGACTAAAAAGTAATGTAAGAACGATTCCTCAAGCAGTGAGATTCCTGGGACACAAGGCAGAAGGAAGCAAAGATGCAGAAGAGAAGATCTCACACTCCAAATACGCTCACACAAAAAAATGCAAGGGTTGCTAATGAGTTCACAATAAAATTTACAAAGCACAAGAGTGAACAATTGAAATTAATCAAGTGTCTGCACATACTAACATGCAATTAAACCCTCCGCACTATGAATACACAGAAATAACCAGAAAGAGACTACAAATGCATGTAAAATAACTGTCAAATCCTAAAAATAGAACTTAACTGAAGAAAGAGCAAGCAGAATTCTAAACAACAAATAGAACAACAATAAAACCTTCATAACATATCCTGGCATAAATCATTTTTAGTAAGATTACTGGAGTGACAAATTCCTCATTAAAAGACAGAGTACTAAAATATTTGGAAAAAATGTGCCATGTTCATAGATGGGAAGATTCAGTAAAGCAAGAAAGCAACTTTCTCCAGGTTAATTTATAACCTTAATGCAGTTCCCATCAAAATCCAACAGAGGAGGTCACAGACTTGACAGGCTGACCCTAAAATGTGTACAGAGACCTAAAGGGCCAAAGAAATTCTGAGGAATAAAGATGCCCCGTTGGGGGATGGGCTCATGCTACCACATAACAAGACCATTATAAACCTGTAATATTTGATACCTGAGGTATTTGTGAGAAGATAGGCAAAGATACCAATAGATGATTTTTTTAAACTAGACTCAAAGAGACTTATATTTATGTGGGAGCTTACTGCAAGACAGAGGTGCCATTACAAATGAATAGGAAACGGTGCTCCCATATCACACCCTAAAATAGTTTCAAGTGGGTGAGAGAGTTAAATACTCTTGAAAAGCCAAAAAGAAAAAAAAAAAGACTGGAGAATATAGACAGTTGATTATTCACAGTAGTTAAGTTCTATAAATTCTCCATGAACACTGAATTAGCCAGGGCTGAAACATGGCTCCTCAGGGAAATACAGCCCTTGGTCACGTTTTTGTCAAGTGATCAATACATACCTTGTTTTAAGTGTGTTTCTGTTTAAGGACATCTCATTTATTGCATATTGGTGATTCATTAACCCTGAACTTACGGCCAGCAGCACTATCACATGTGCCTAAATTAATCTTCTTTAACACATTTTTTTCTGGAAGGCATCTTGCAGCCTTCTTGTAATTAGGAACACCAGGCAGCACTTCCATACTGTGCTAGGAAACCATTTTAAGCAGCAAAACTACTAACAGAAATGTGAAAAACATAGCATTAGCTATATATTCAGAAGGACACTTTTCTACAGTCTGAGAACTGAAACAAGACCAGAGTGTCACCTTCTTTGACCTCAGCTGGGAATATGTGTGACAATTTTTCACTACCTTTGCGCATGGCCACTGCATATATTGACTCTGGATTACAAATAAATTTTAGTGAGTAAGCAGATTTGCAAATATAGGACCTGTGAATAATGAGGATCAACTGTACATATCTCCAGGGCTGGAGAGGATGTTCCTGAAGATACAAAAAGCACACACTACACAGGAAAAGTCTGACAATTGAACAAATAAAAATTTAAAACTTCTCCCTGAAAATAAATGCTAGAAGGAAAGTGAAAAATCAAAAATCAAGGAAGACCTCTGCTTCACGAATAAACAACCCTGGATTTGTATCAAGAATAATTTTAGGTCTTTTCGAGGAGGCAGCAAAATGAGCAGAAGTAGCAGCAGATGTTGGGCAAGTTGACCTATTGTGGTGTGGAGTGGACCAGCCGCTGGACGTGTCCTAGAGCAGCTGACGTAGCGGTTTGCAGGCGGCTGCCCAACCAAGGCCTATGGCCAAAGCAACACTTGCTGCTGAAGCGCCTGCGCAAAGCCAAGAAGGCGTGGCCGTGGAGAAGGCAGAGAGGGTGCAAACTCACACCTGTGGGACATGATCATCTTGCCCAAGAGGGTGAGCAGCACAGTTGATGTCGAAGGAGAAGGGGTAGAGGGGAGAAGAGGGGAAAGAAGGAGAGGAAGAAGAAGAAATAAAGGGGACAAGAGGATGGGGAAGAAGAAGAAAGAAGAGTTTTAAAGTTTTTAGAAATCAGTAAGAAAAACACAACTAGCCATTAGAAAAATTAGCAAAAGGTAAGAACAAGTACTTTACAGATGAAAAAAACATACTAGTCAATAAACTAGTTAAAAATGCTCAATCTCATTTGTAATCAAGAAATATTAACAGTGATATACACATGCACATACACTTTGAAAAATATTAGTATGGTTAAGCATAACTCATGTGTCAGGAAGAAGTTTTACAACTTTAAACAACAATCCTTAGTAAAACTAAAATGCATTTTTAGGTAAAGTTTCCAACAAAGACATATAATGAATTCTGGAAATCAGAAGCCCTAAAGAGAAAATGAGAGTTCCAGAGGGAACCCTGAGAATAAATAATCAAATGATATTCAGGAAGCATCCGAAAAGACTCATCAGGTACTGCCAGAAGGTTGAGACATTTCCCTAAACCACTATTTTCTTAATTTTTTATTTTTATTACTACGTGTTTGCAGTACATCATGGTTGCATTTATCATTGGGAATTGGCCCATGTATATAACACATCTTTTTACATCCTTCCCTTACCCTTCCTCCATCTCTTGTTCCCATTCCCACTGCAAAAAGTCTGTCTCCTAGTATCTTTTATTTCCGATTACCAGTTGTGAGACAAACAGGCAGGAGTTCTACGTGAATAGGTTGAAGATTCCATGTTTTTCGCAGCAGCTGCTTTAACAAAGCATAGAATTTGACCTTTAAAGTGGCAGCAGATGTGAAGAGTTCCTTTATTTCCTGCATATAATAGCAATGATATTCCATAATTCTATTTTCCATGCTTTGGATGAAGGCCTGGGCAACCATTAAGACCCTGGGGAGTGCACTGGGTGGGTAGAGGTGAAGCGTTCTGGGGAATTAGGAATGAAAGTGCATGAGAGATCACAGTGTTCTGACAAAAGTGTCCTAAAACTGATTGGTGGCAATGGTTGCATAACTTGATATATTTACTAAATATATTTATTGAATTGTATACTTGAAAAGGGTAAATGACATGATTTGCCTCAATAAAGTTATTTTGGCAGAGAAAGAAAGTAGGCAACAAATGGCGTAAGAGTGTTTGAAGAGAGTGGTTTCTGATCCCTAGGGCTTCTCTGCTTAATCCTCAGGCCTTCGGGCCTTCCTGCCCAGGAACATGCGTCCCCTTCAGGCAGAGGCAGCTTACAGAGCAGAACTGCCTCTGGGCCAAGGTGACACTGCCTTGAACACTGCTCTGAACTGTGTTTTCCTCTTCTCACAACTAGATGTTGTCCTTGAGAGCTTTTTGCTCCCGTATTAACCTAAAAGGGTCTCATATTGCTTTTTGACGGATCCTCCCTTCAGTGGGCAGAGCCTCCCTACTACAACCCCGCCACCCCCACTGCTGACGACCTGGCAGTCTGGCTGACACTCAGAGAGCCCTGAGCTACAGTCCTAGCACTGTTTTATTTTTTATTTTGAGACAGGGTGTAAGTCACTAAATTGCCCATACTGGGCTCATATTTGAAATCTTTCTGCCTCATACTCCTAGAGTGCTGGGATTACAGGTGTGCCACCACACCTGGCTTGTTAGCACACTCTTAATGATGAACTGCCTCCCTTTGCCTTCAAATGAGAGAGATGTTGGGACATAATGACATGTTTTGATGGTCAACCTTGCATAAATTACTTTTAATCTCTCTGATCTTCTGTTTCTTCATAGGACAAAGGATAATATCTTCTCCTTTGTAGGCCTGTGTGAGGACAATATGAGAAAATTCATGGCAACTGCTCAGTACAGAGGCCAATGCACTGTAGGTACACAAAGAAGGCATGTCTGCTTCTATGTTTACCTTCCTTTCTGCCTCAGTTGAGAGACCTGAGTCTCTCTAGGTCCTGACATGTGGCCACCAAATAGATTTATGGGTGCAGACTCTAGAATGATTGATAACAGGAACAGTGATGTCACACTGCTCGTATGTGCCCTTGATAGGATGTAATGAGAATGACATTTTAGCCCTCTAGTCTTCTTCCCCCAAACCCACAACCCCAATCTAATTGTGAGATAAATATCAAATTCCAGTTGTCTGCTACCCAAGATGGCTCAGCTCAGGCTTTTCACTTAGCCTTCTGTTTGCAAGTGAGTCAGCAAGTTATGTAGCCCGCACATGCACAGTGAACATGTGAATGAGTAATGTGTTACATAACTTTTTGGCAATTTGGTGGCTTTGTGTGATATTGTATGTAATAAAGGAGTGGGATTGTTTTTTCAGTGTCACTCCCAGCGCTGCTGAGATAGTAAAGGCATGTCAGACATTCCCCAGGCCCCAGGTCTTTTCTTCAGGCTACCTGAATGAATCTCAAGTGAACCTTTCCAGCCTGGACCTGTGGCAGAACATCTTCAAAACTGTAAAGCTCTTCAAAAACAAGGACAGTGTGAGAACCAGTCACAATCAAGAAGCCTAAGAAGACAAGATGACCAAATGTGATATGGTATCCTATATGGAATCCTGAACAGAAGAACATTAAGTAAAAACTAAGGAAATGTGAATAAAGTATGCCCTTATTTACTAATAATCTATCAATATCCATTCATCAATTGTGACAAGTATACCATACCAATGTAAGCTGTTCATAATAGGAGAAACTGGGTATGAGAATTCACTACTATCTTTACAACTTTGCTAAGTCTATCTTAAAGTAAAAGTTTTATTTAAAAAGAAAAACCACAGAAATTTGTTGCCAGTACATATATGATCTATTTCTTGTCTTTATTCGATATATCTATGTATCTCTTCTTACAACGACACATTGTTTTATCTACTGGAGCTTTATAATGTATCTTGGAATCAGGCAGTATTAGCTTTCCAAGTTGGTTACACTTTTTCAACATTGTTTGGGCTATTCTAGGTCCTTTGCATTTCCATATAACCTTAGAATTAGCTCATCAATTTCTCTTTTTAAAAAAAAAAATCTGGCTAGGATTTTGATTGTGTTAAATCTGCAGGTCAACAAATTGGAGCCAATTAGGGATAACTGGCATCTTGACATTCTTGAGTCTTCTATACCAAGGACATAGGATATCTCCAGATCTATTCAGATTTTTTATAATTCTCCTCAGCAATATGTTCTAGTTTCTTGTGTATAGAACTTATAAATCTTTGGTCACATTTATCTCAAAATATTTCATTTTCAAGCTATTTTAAGTGGTATTGGTTTTTAAATTTCCGTTTGTTGCTAGTATATCAAGGTAAAATTGGTTTTTACATATTGATCTTATATCCTAAAAACTTACTAAACCACCCATTAGTTTTAGTAGCTCTTTTGCAGTTTCCGTAAGATTTTCTGCATAGATGAACATATCTGCAAATGAAGACAGCTTTTCTCCCTTTCATATCTAAATGCCTTTCTTTCTCTTGCTTATGTTGGCCAGAGCTGTAGGCTTTTCAGAAATGACCTTTATTTGGTTAAAGAATTTCTCCCTCTATTTCTAGTTTAAGATAAATGGATGTTGAATTTTTGTCCAACATCTATATCTACTGAAACAATCATATATTTTTTTCTTTTGTATCTGTCAATCAAGTGAATTACTTGGGGTGGCTTGCAAATATTGAAACCAATCTTAATTCTTTGGTCAACTCTCACTTGGTAATGGATTTTTGTTTCATATAGTTTGTGATACTGGGGATGTACCCCTTGAGTAGGCTACATATCACCCTGACCTGCTCTGCCCTGCCCTGCCCTTTGCTACCCTAGCCTGTGCTGCCCTGCCCTAGCCTTCCCTGCCCTGACCTAGGCCACCCTGCCCTGCCTTGCCCTACCCTAGCATAACCTACATTACCCTAGCTTACCCTGCCCTGCCCTAGCCTATCCTGCCTTGCCGTGGCCTACCCTAGCCTACCCTAGCCTAGCCTAGCTACCCTAGCCTACCCTACCCCATACTACCCTAGCCTATCCTACCTTATCCTAGCCTACCTTGGCTTATTCTACCCTACCCGAGCCTAATCTATCCTACTCAACCCTATCTACCCTAGCCTACCTTGGCCTACCCTGCCCCACCCTACCATAGCATACCCTCCCCTACCTTTCCTTACCCTGGTCAACTCTACCCTACCCTAGCCTAGCCTACCCTACTCTGCCCTATCCTATCTTACCCTACCCTAGCCTACCCTGGCCTACCCTAACTTGCCCTACCCTTCCCTATCCTAGCCTACTCTACCCTATCCTAGACTACCCTACCTTGCTCTAGCCTACCCTACCCTACCTACCCTTTGGGGTAGCTCTGGTCCTCACTCTGAGCTTCGCTTCCTGGATCCAGAAGGGAAGATGGTGCACTGCCAGTCTCCCTCCTAGGAAAGCTTGCTGCATTGGCTTTCCTGAATGGAACTCAGCTTTCCTGCTCATCAGAGGAGCTCGGGACCTCACTCTTGCTGAGGATGGCTGTGGTAGTTTTCGGGGGAGCTCTGGTTCTTATTTTGAGCATTGTTTTGTAGCTGCAGTGTAGATCCCTCAGCTTGCTAGCCCAGATCCTTCATCCCGCTGGCACAGACTTACCAGATTCCACCACTGACCTTTGAGCCTTCCCAGTCAGACTTGTGAAACAGGCCTGCATGAAGTATTGTTATGGGCTCTAGGTCTTCAGCTGGACTCATGCAAGACATTATCGCAGAATCCAGGCCCTCAGCTGGATTCTTGGTCAATAGTGTATGGACAGATTTCCTGCACTCTCTTGTACATGATTCATTGGGTGACTATTACAAATAATCTTATAAAACATGTGTCCTGTATTATATTATACTGTTTCCCCTTGCAAAAAATACCTCACACTGACAGAGACTAAGAAAACAATACAAAGAATTAATGAGTTAAAGAGTTGGTTCTTTGACAGAATAAATAAAATTGATAAACCACAACCAACCTTATCAAAAAAAGGAAAGAGGCCAGATGTGGTAGCGCATGCCTATAATCCCAGCACTCAGAAGGCTGAGGCAGGATTGTTGCAAGTTCAAGACCAGCCTGGGCTACAAAGTGAGCTGAAGTCCAGCTTGAACTGCAGAGTGAGACTTTGTCTCAAAAAGACGAAAAAAGGAAAGAAAAAACTGACATTCATGCAATAAGGAATGAAAGGAAGGAAACTACTACATAACCTGTAGATATTCAGAAGATCGTCAATACCTACTTTGAAAATCTTTACTGTCATAGGATGGAAAACACAGAGGAAATGGACAGATTCCTAGATACATATGAATTACTAAAGCTGAATGAAGAAGGTATAAAAATGCTGAATAACTCAATATCAGCAAGAAAAATTGAAAATGTAATAAAAGACCTACCAACGAAGAAAAGCTCAGGTTCTGATGGATTCACAGCTGAATTCTACAAGAAATTGAGATTTAACACCAATTCTTCTGAAACTCTTCAATGAAATTGAAAGGGAAAGAATTCGCACTACCTCATTTCTGGAGGCAAATATTACTCTGATTCCAAAACTGAAGAAAGACCCAACCAAAAAAGAGAACTACAGACCAATCTCCCTAATGAATATACATGCAAAAATTCTCAATTAAATACTAGCAAAGACAATACAACAAATCATCAAAAGGATTATACATCATGACTAAGTGGGATTCATCCCAGGAATACAGGGATGGATTAATATAGGCAAATCAATTAATGTAATACATCGTATCAATAGAGCCAAAGACAAAAATCATGTGATCTTCTCAATAGATGCAGAAAAAGCTTTTGATAAAGTCCAACACTCATTCATGATAAAAATCCTACAGAAAATAGGAATAGATGGTCTTTACCTCACTCTGATAAAAGCCATCTATGACAAACCCATGGCCAACATCATACTAAATGGACAAAATTGAAAGCTTTCACTTTAAAATCAGGAACAAGACAAGGATGTCCACTGTCACCACTACTATTCAATATAGTTCTGGATATATTACTCAGTGCAATTAGACAAGAGAGAGAAATAAAAGGAATAAGGATAGGAAAGGAAGAAGTGAAATTATCATTATTCACAGATGACCTTATATTCTACCTAGAAAACCCCCCAAACACTACCAAAAGGCTTAAAGATTTAGTAACCAAATTCAGTAGCACAGCTGGATACAAAGTCTGCACTTAAAAATCAACAAAAACAACAAACAGACTGAGAGAGAAATTAGGGAAACCACACCTTTCATTATAACATCTAAAGAATGAAATACTTAGGAATCAATCTAACAAAGGAAGTAAAAGATCCATACAGTGAAAATTATAGTACTCTGAAAAAGAGATCAAAGAGGATTTCAGAAAGTGGAAAGGTATTCTGTGCTCATAGATAGGAAAAAGCAACATTGTGAAAATGGTCATACTCACAAAATTGTTACATAGATTCAACACAATCCCAACTAAAATAGAATTGGTATACCTCACAGATCTACAAAAAAATTCCTAAAATTCATCTGGAACCAGAAGAGGTCTAGAATAGCAAAAGCAATCCTGGGCAACAAAGGAAAGGCAGGAGGCATCACAGTCCCTGACTTGAAATTATACTACAAAGCTACTGTGATAAAATCAGATGGTACCGGCAAAAATAAGACCCGAAGATCAATGGAACAGATTAGATGCAGATACAGCTACGAACACACTTAGCCACCTTATCTTTGACAAAGGGGCCAAACATGCTCACTGGAACAAAGACAGTGGTTCTGGAAAAACTGGCTTTGCACATTCCAGACTAAAACTAGACCCATGCCTATCACCATGCACTAAACTAAAGTCAAAATGAATCAAAGATCTAAATGTTAAAATAGAAACACTAAATCTACTGGAAGAGAAAATCAGTAAAAATCTTAAAGACATAGGAGTAGGCAGAGAGTTCATGAACAAAAGCCAAACTACACAGGAAGTACTTCAAAGAATCAACAACTGGAATCTCATCTTATTGAAAAGTTTTTGCACATCAAAAGAAACCACCACAGAGTAAAAAGAAAACCCATGTATTGAAAAAATTTTAGCCAACTGCCCTTCAGACAAAGGACTTCTATCTAGAACATATAAAGAATTTCAGCCAGGCATAGTGGCACATGCCTGTAATCCCAGCACTCGGGAGGCTGAGGTAGGAGGATTTCTGTGAGTTTGAGACCAGCCTGGGCTACAAAGTGAGCTCAAGGCCAGCCTGACCTGCAGAGGGAGACCCTGTCTCAAAAAGACAAAAAAAAAAAAAAAAGAAAAAAAAGATTTTCAAAAAACCAGGCCCCAAAATTCAAAGACCCAATCCATAAATGGGCATCTGAGATGAATATACACACTTCTCAGATAAAGAAATATTAATGGCAAATAAATATATGAAAAATGTTCAACATCTTTTGTCATTTGAGAAATGCAAATTAAAACAACACTGAGATTCCATGTCACCCCAGAAAGAATGGCTATCATGAAGAAATCAAGCAATAACAAATGCTGGAGAGGCTGTGGGGAAAAAGGAACACTTCTCCACTGATGGTGGGAGTGTAAATTGGTGAAACCACTGTGGAAATCAGTGCGGAGCTTCCTCACAAAACTAGTATTGGAGGTCCCACTTAACCCAGCTATTCTCCTTCTGGATATTTCCCAGAAGAATTAAAAACATTATATCAGAGCAATATACGTGCACCTATGTTTATAGCCGCACAGTTTCTCATAGCTAAATCTTGGAAACAACGCAAATGCCCATTAACTGAAGAATGCATAAAAAAGGTGTGGTTTTTTTATATAATAGAGTGCTACTCAGCTATAAAAAAGATAAACTTGAGGCTTTTATAGGTAAATGGATGCAACTTGAGACCATACTCATAAGTGAAATAAATCATATTCACATATGTAAACATATTGCCTCCCTACTATAAGAACCTGAAAAAGTAAATGAAACCCAAAATGTAAATAAATATTATGAAAAGGAATGAAATTGCTCAAAGGCAGGAGCAACTGGGATGAGGGAAAAGAAAAAAAAGAAAAAAGGTAAAAAATGTATATGTATATAGAAAGGATAGCTGGGGTAACTGTACTGCTGATGTCTAATGGTTTATTGACAGGAACAGTTAATGCCTAATGCTTCTTTTTTTTTTTTACCAATTCTGCATGCTTATATCTCATAATCTGAGCATCTAATTTGAAGACAACAATATGCAATATAACAACCATTGCTGAATTCCTACCATCTTGTCTAGTGAAACTCTATATTGTTTCTAATGTTTTTTATTTTTATTTTTTATTCTCTTTAATGGTTTGATCAATCTTGCATTCAAGTCTGAGCAACTTCATTGAAGATAACAGTATGTAATATAACAACCACTGTTAATTCCTATCATTTTGTTCTGAAACTCTGGATCATTTTTATTGTTTTTGCTTTGTTTTGTTTTTGTGTATGTTGTTGGTATTTTGTTATTGTTCTTTTTTATTGCTCTTTTTAAAAATCCCTATGTTTACTTTTGGATAGTTTCTGTATCATCCAGTTGTTTGGTCTTTTCTTCTACCATATCTAATCTGCCATTCATCCTATCAGAGTACTTTTCACCTCAAATATTACAATCTTCATGTCTAGAATTTTATTTGGATCTTTTTCTATTATCCACTTCTCCTTGACTTGTGAACATGCATATTTGAGCTATAACAAGTTTTTTAATAATCTTGTCTGCCAGTTTTAACAACTGTGTTTGCGGTCAGTTTCAACTGATTTTTCATCTCATTAGTACATGTTCCTGCTCCTTTGCCCACCTTGTAGTTTTTGTTTGGATGCCAGCCACCATAAGCTTTGCCTTTTTGTACACTGGATATTTTCATATTCCTGTAAATGTTATTGGGCTTTGTTCTGGGACACAGTGGATTTATTTGGAAATAGCAGTACCTTTCACATCTTGCTTTTAAGATTTTTAAAACAGGTGGGCACCAGGCATATCCAAAAATTACAGTCACCAAGGTCTCCCAGAGTCAGTGGAATCACCAGGGCTGCCATGGAGGTGAGAAAGAACCATTCCTATGGCTGCCCAAAAGTTCTGGAAAAAACGTGAAGGTGCGTTCCCCCTGCTCTCAGTAGCTATCACAGAGGGGTTTCTCTAAGGAGAGTCCTGTGTGCTTTAGAGGACTATAAGAAGAAACCTAGGTTCAGGAGCTTAGACAAGTATATGCTCCAGCCTTGATCAAATGAGCCCTTCCCTGGGGTTCTGTTAAGGACACATCACACACACACACACACACACACACACACACACCAGGAATTCCAACAAGAAAAGGAAGATCCTTACCTTAGTGGACTGCACAGTGTTCAGCCTTATGTGGCCCCTGAGCCTGGCACAGGCCCTCTTGGGTAGTCTTCTCTCTTTCTGTGTGTGTGTGTGTGTGTGTGTGTGTGTGTGTGTGTGTGTGTGTCCCTCCCTCCCTAACCATGGCAAACAAACAAAAATACCCTCAAAACACATGCAACATAAAATTGACCATTTTAACCAGTTTTATATGTGTTAATTATATCACAGTGTTGTATGACTCTCCTGCGGAACTTTGCTATCTTCCCCAACTAAAACCCTGTACCCATTAAATACCAACTCCTTCTTCCCTTCCTTCAATCTCAGGCTACCACTACTGCTTTATATTCTTATAAATTTGACTACTTAAGATACCTCATAAAAGTAGAATCAGAGAATGTT
This sequence comes from Dinomys branickii, assembly GCA_004027595.1. Classification (NCBI taxonomy): domain Eukaryota; kingdom Metazoa; phylum Chordata; class Mammalia; order Rodentia; family Dinomyidae; genus Dinomys; species Dinomys branickii. The sequence continues at coordinate 11,773 of PVLD010032711.1, forward strand.
AAAAAAAAGAACAAGTTTTGTAAGACAGGGTTAGAGCAGTGTTTACTCATTAATTACTCCTCAGCACTCAGGCAAGGCACTCTGGAGTAGTCTACCGAATGTCCCATGAATTGTGAGATTTTCCATATTCATTAGTGGAACAAGGCTTCAGTCCAGGCCCTAAGGGAGCACCAGGTGGTTTTTCCCCCTGGCCTCAGGTAGTTTCCTTGTGCACACGTACTGCTCATTCCTATGTTGAATACTTGAGGAGGAATCCTCTTCAAAGTCTTCAGATTTCTGTTGGCTCAAAGAAAACTCTCCAGAGTCTAGCTGCGGGGTCTCCCAAGTCAGGGATTCTTCTGGGCTTTGCCTGAGTTTTCCCTCCCTGTGCCACAGACTATAAATTCTCTTAAGGCAGTAAGCTGGGGTAACATAGGGCTCACTTCATTTGTTCCTTGTCTCTCCAGGTAACTGTCCTTTATTGCCTGATGTCCACTGTTTAAAAAACTACTGTTTCATATATTTCATCTTTTTGTCTTTGTTGTTTAAATTGTTTCAGGCAAGAAGATAAATCTGGTCCTTGTTACTCCTTGGCCAGAAGTTGCCTCTTGATTTTAATTTACTCTGTAAAGCTTTTGCTAGCTGGATAATAAAGATGAAAAATACGTCCATTTTTGCAACTCAGCCTACACTGGGCCCTTTATAGCCCTCCTAAGTTCTGCTTGTATACTACGTTTTCGTTTCATCTCATCTCTCTTGTATTCTACAAAACCAGAGCCAGTCTACTACTTCAGGGAGGCCATTACAGGTTCTTCAGGAAAAGGGAAAGCACAGTTTCCTCAGGCAGAAAAATCAGAACCTTTCCATAAATCCTCATTCTAATTTTCGGGGTGCCCTTCCTCCCTAAACAGTGATCCTTCACCTCAGCAAAGAGAAACTTAGTTTTTTCTTGCTGCCATAATAGAAAACCACAGATTGATAATTAATAAACAATACATGTATATTTGGCTCACAGCTCTGGAGTCTAGAAATTCTAAGAGTATAGCGCTGGTATCTGGTGAGGGTGCTGTTTCAGGACATAGCACAAGGATGTAAGCACATATGAGGCAGAGAGGAAAATCAAACCAAACTCATCCTTGAGTCAGGTACCCTCCCTCAGTAACAGCATTAACCCACTCATGGAGGCAGAGCCCTTATGAGCTAATCACCTCTTAACATTGATACAATGACAATTAAACTTCAGCATGACTTTTGGAGAGGACAGTCAAATTAGAGCAGAAACCCTATCAGGTTGGGAATTCATGTTGTCAACCATTCATAAAATTAGACTTTGGGTTTGGCTTTCAGAAATCCCAGCCTGGTGACTATTAGAGATAAGGGTTTCTTTCAGGGTAGTCATAGAAATTTCCCTCTCTATAAAGGCCTTGAGGTGAGAACTGTGCTGACCATTTTACTTCTCCAAATTCTTCAGCAACCAACCAACCCCAGTATACTCATTTTGACTAATACGCTCTAAAGTAACAGATACTATATTTGATTTCCCAGAGTCTTGCCTTCTATGGATACTTGATTAAAGGTGATCATTTTAGTGACTGTTTTGCTACTTAATCCCATGGGCTATGAGCATCCTCTTTACCAATGAAAGGAGGGTTATTAGTACCTTTAAGTCTAATCAGATTAGAAAACTAACTCCAGAAAATTCAGAACCATTTGGAGCACTCATTTTTATGATTTTGTTGTTCTGGAGCCACTCTCAGTACCAAATTCCATACTAGTCAGGGTTCAACCAGAGGCAGAACCAGGAGGAAATGTACGTAGCCATACACTCCATAAGTACATTTGGGTAGTGCATGTACACTGGTGGTCCTGTAAGATCATACTGACTCGTGACATTGTAGCTATCACAGTTTTGTGTAAGAATACTCTATGATGTTCACACAATGAGGAAATAACAGTGATGCATTTATCAGAAGCTGTGACTGTTGTGATTTCAACTTGACTTGAGTAAGAACTGCCTAGCAGATTAGTAAAGCTGTGGTGTGTCTGTGGCTGACTGACATGTAGGCTGCAAACCAGGCAGGGAAGACCCAGCTCCGATATGGGTGACACCAACCAGTAAGTGTGTAGCCAGGATGGAATAAAAAGGAAAAGAAGAAGCAACTCTTCCCTTTTCTTCTTTGGAGGAATCCTGGCCTTCTCCACTGCTTTTGAATGTTCATGTCCAGTTCCTTCAGCCTTCCAGTGTAGATTCTTCTGCCTTTTAACCCAGACCCTTCACTTTTCTGACACAGACATGCACCAAACTCTACAGTGAGCTCCAAGCCTTCAACCTTCAACTGTCTCCCCTGGCCCTCCAGTGTGCAGATGGTCATTTGCATTTTTCTACCCATGGTCCTGCAGGTGGCTGTTGTAAGTGTGTCTAGTAAATTCTTTATATAATATGTATGTATTGTACCAAATCTGTTCCTGTAATGAACTCTGACACAGTAGCCCTGGTGTTTACTGACATATGACTGTGTATATGTATGTGTATACTGATTCTATTTGTGTGTATGGTATATATTATGGTATATAATATATGGTATATATTACTATGTAATATATGTTATA
>PVLD010032712.1:0-14361 GCA_004027595.1 Dinomys branickii
CTGATGCTGTGGGGTGGAGCACTCTGTAAACATCTACTAAGTCCATCTGTTCACACTTTTGGTTCAGGTCTGTTATTTCTTTGCTGAGTTTCTGTCCGGTTGACCTGTCTCTTTGCGTCAGAGGGGTATTTAGGTCCCCTATTACAATAGTGTTATTAGTTATTTGATTTTTTACGTCTGTCAAGATTTGACTTGTAAATTTAGGTGCTCCATTATTAGGTGCATAAATGTTTAGGATCGTTACCTCTTCCTCTTGTAGCTTTCCCCTAACTAGTATGTAGTGGCCTTCTTTATCCCTTTTGATTGTTTTTGGTTTGAAGTTTACATTGTTTGCAAACATAATAGCTACCCCTGTTTTTTTCTGGGGGCCTGTTGCATGGAGAATTGTATTCCAACCTTTAACTTTCAACCTATGGATTTCTTTTTGAGTAAAATGTGTTTCCTGTATACAGCATATCATTGGATTGTGTTCCTTAATCCAGTCTTCCAATCTTTTCCTTTTGACTTTTGAGTTGAGGCCATTTATAATCTGTGCTGCTGTTGTAAGAGGAACTCAGTAGCTTTCTCATTCTAAGAGTATTATAGATTGTGAGGTTACTTAGAAATATTATGGGCAGTCAGACAGAGCTGGGCCCTTGAGAGGTCAGTGCAGAAGAGAACTGTGGCTGGAGGCACATTCTGTGAAGGTCAGCCTTCAAGAAAAAGAGGAATGACTGCACCCATGTACTTCCCCTAGGGATGAACAGCAGTGATTGATGTTCTGAACAGGCATCCATCACCTTGGGTGGAGAAGTAAATCCTCCTTAACCCACTCCTTCCAGGAAAGCCCCTGTCTGTCCCATGGCTCATGTGTGCTTGCTGTGTGACTTGCTTCCCCATTTGATCCCCAATTAATCAATATTACCTAAGCGACTGTACTTGCAATCTTATTGGTTGGCCATAGTTTTGTCCTAACTCATACCCACCTTGTGATTTCCCTTTGGATCAATATTGCCTAAGTGGCTATACTTGTAATCTTATTGGTGGATTATAGTTCTGTCTCTCATTAGGCCCTCCTTACCTTGTGATTTTGCTTTATGTATGAAACACCCTCTAGAAGGGAGGGCCCCAGCTACTCACTCAGGACCCCTTCTGTATTCTCTTTCAAGTTTTCTCTCTCTCAGTAAATTTTCACTATATCAAGGGGAGCCTTATTTACAAATCCTTCTCCACTAACTATTCTCTGCTAACATTAATGTTTCTAAAATCTTTGACACTTGAGCATGAATATTTTTGGGTGACTCTCATAATTAGAACCCCCAAAATTTTAATGGAAATTCATCTGGTAACCTTGGGACACATGTGTTTGCAGGGCCTCTGATCCCTAGCTGGCTCAGCCCACCCTGTCAGTATAGTGCTGTGGATGTCATGGACCAGTGCCGTGTCCTCAGGATGTTAGGAAGTCCAAGCACCTTTGGTCTACACTATGGCAGTTGGTAAGACAGTTAATAGTCTTGATGCAAAGTGATACATGAGCATTACCTGTCAATAAAAATATGAGTCACTGGTGATTTTCTTTTCTAATTAGAAAGATAAAAAATGGTCAATTTAAGGGCTGCACGGCACATATCTGGGAAATCTAAGTCTGCTCTGGCTGTGATACTACATTACGTTTCTAAACTGTTAAATATTTATTAGTACAGGTTCACGGTACATAATGGTGATGCGTCTTCTGGGGAGTGAGTACGTGTGCGTAGCATATCCCTTTACTTCTCCTTTGCTCTCCATGTCACCCCCTAATCTTTAGGTCCCAACCCCAAGCGCAAAAGCTCTATGTCTTGTTTTTGATTATCTGTGTCTTTTTTTGCCCTTTAAATTTTGAATAATTTGGATTTCTCTTATTTGAAAAAGTGCATGACATTTAAACTTATGTGTGTTGTTTTCAAATAACATTATGGTCTCAGGGTGCACCGATTTTGCACAAATGACGCAAATTTATCCTTTTTGGCGAAGTACTACTCCATGTGTGTAAACGACAGCAGAGTCTCCGTCCATGGTTCTGCTGATGACCCTATCGGCTGCTTCTGAGATTTAACTGTTAGGAGGTACTCTGCTATAAACAGCTATGCGTGCACCGCTGTCTTTGACTCTTCCCACAAAATACCTGGACGGGCTCTACCTGGGTGGGGTGGCATGTCTATTATCATTTTTATTTGAGCCATCTCCATGCTGATTTCCATAGTTGTACTAGTTTACATTCCTAATGGCAATGTAGAAAGGTTTGATTTCTTGATGATAGTGATTCTTTCTGGAGTTATGCACAGTCTCAGTACTGTTTTGATGTGCATTGCTCCAATACCTAGGTATGCTGAACATTTTTATATGCATTTATTTCCTAACTATACTTCATCTTCTGGGTCGTCTCCCTTCATTTAACTTGCCAATTTTTAGTTTTTTTTTTAAACTTAGGGAATCTTATATTTTATTTTTTATATTTTATAGATACTAGCCCTCTGCCACAGAAGTATCTGGGAGTTTTTCTTCTATTCTGCAGGTTACCTCTTCACTATGTTGGGATTCCTTTTGCTGTGCAGAAGCTTTTTAATTTAATATAATTCTGTCCTTTGACACTCAGTACTATTTCCTGTACAACTGGGGTTCTGTTCTGAAAGTCTTTGGCTATGCCTAACATTTCAGTTTAACCTATTTGGTCTTCTAGCAGGTTTTTTCTAGTTTAACATTTAGAATTTTTTTTTTTTTTTTTTTTTTTGGCGGTACTGGGGATCGAACTCAGGACCCTGCGCTTGCTCGGCAGGCGCTTATTCCACTGAGCTGTATCCCCAGCCCCAGTTTAACATTTAAATCATTGATACATTTTGATTTTAGTTTAATGTATTGGCAGAGATCCTATCTTTTGAATACGAATACCCAGTTTTGACAACATTATTTTTAAAACAAGCTTTCTTTCCTCCAGTTCATAGCTTTGGCTTCTTCGTCAAAGATCAGATGGCTGAGTGTACCTGAGGTTACTTCTGCATTTTCGTTTATGTTCCATTGACCCATGTGATTGTTTTTGTGTCAGTGCCAGGCAGTTATTTTTAATCATAGTAGCTTTGTAATATAAGTTCAAGTCCAGAATGATGATGTCTCCTGCTTTGCTCTTTGCACCTAGAAGTATTTTTACACAATTCTAGATTTCTTCTGGTTCAGTATGAATTTGAAGATTGTTTTCCCCCATTCTGTGAAGAATGCCGTTGGAATTTTGCCTGGGATTGTGTTCAATCTGCATATCAATTTTGAGAGTATGGTGGTTTTGACTGCTTTAGTTCTATCTTCCCAGGAACAGAGGATGCTATTTCCATTTTTTATGTCCTCTTCAATTTGCTTTGCTAAAGTATTGTAGTTTTCACTGTAGAGGTATTTCATTTCCTTGGTTAAGTAGGTTCCTACGTATTTAATTTTTGGTGTGTTGTTGAGAATGGTATTATTTTCTATTTTTTTTCCAGTGGATTCATTGTTCGTGCACAGAAACACTAATGTTTTCTGTGATCATTTTGTAGCCTGCTATATTACCGAATTTGGTATTAATTTTAAGAGATGTTGACAGATTTTGGGACTTTTTTATGGACAGGACCCCGTCATCTGATAGTCTTTCCTGTATTTATCCCTATTATTTCTTTTCCTTGCCCAATTGATCTTACTAATGTTTACAATACCACGTTGAACAGAAGTTGTGGTGGTGGATATCATTGTTTATTTGGTGGATTTAGAGCAAAGGCTTTCAGATTTCCCCCATTTAATTTAATGTTGGAGTAATTTTGTCATAAATGACTTTTATTGGATTGAGGTACCTATTTCCTTTTTTTTTTTTTAATGAAAGCATATCATATTTGGTTAAAGGCTTTTATGCATATACTGAGAAAATTGTTATTGTTGTTCTTGCTTCTGTTTATATAATTCACTGTCTTTATTGATTTGCTTATGTTATGCCATCCCTGCATCATTGTAATGAAGTCTACTTGGTCATGATGTCTGATCTTTCTGATGTTCCAGTCTTTCTGTTTGCCAGTGTCTGTTGTAGGCTTTATTTCCATATTCATTACAGAGAATGAAGTACAGCTCTCTTTTTTCATGGATCCTTGTCTGCTTTTGGAATCAGGACATTGCTAGCTTCCAGCAGTGATTTTTGAAAGTCTCCTTACCTTTCAATTTTATTAAAAATCTTGATGAATATGGGTGTTAGAAATTCTATGAAGTTTTTGTAGAATTCGGAAATGACCTGATCTTTCTTAGTCTGTAGACTATTTATTAACATTTCAATTACCTAGCCTATTTAGGGGTTACCTGGACATTTTAAATCTTGGTAGAACTTTGGTCATTTATATATATCTAGAAGTCCACTTTTTGAGCTGTGCATTTTTTGACATAAAGGTTTGGAAAGTGGTTGTTAATAATGTTTTTGATTTTAGCAGTGTCCACTGTGACCTCACCTTTGTTGTTTCTCATTGCATTATTTGTACTCCTTTTATTCCTCTTTTTGTTTAGGTTCCTTCTGGGTTTGTCCAGTTTGTTCATAGGTTTTAAAAGAATCAGGTGAAATCAGTTAATCTGTGTATTGCTTTTTGGTTTCAAGTCGATTTCTGCTTTGGTCTTTATAATTTCCTTCCTTGTACTAATTTAACACTGGAATTGTTTTTGTTTTTCTAGTACCATGAAGGGCATGGTTGTGTTTCTTACTTGGGCTCTCTCTGTGTTTATGATGTGGACATTTATGACACTACATTTCCCTCTTAGCATTGCTTTCATTGTGTTCCATAAATTCTGATATATTTTACTAGCATTATCATTTAAATTTAGAAACTGTCTTATTTCTTTCTTGATTTATTTATTCTGTAGTTCATTATTTAATAGTGTATTGTTCAGTTTCTATTCATTTGCACAATTTCTGTTTTTTGTTGTTGATTTCTAACTTCAATACACTATGAACTGATAATACACATGGTATAATTTCAATCATTTTCCATTTACCTAAGCTAGTTCAATAGGCAAGTATGTAGTCTGTTTTGGAGAATTTTCCATGTTCAATTCTGATGCAGTGTGGGTAGTATGATCTCCCACTATCATCGTGTTTGTTTGATCTTTTATGTCCAGTTTTATTTGTTTTATGGATATGCATGCACCATAGTTTGGTGCATATATGTTAATAATTGTTACTTCTTGTTGCATTATTCCCTTTACTGGTATGTGGTAAACTCTTTTGCTTTTTTTGATCAGTTTTGGATTTTTTTTTAACTTTTTTTTTTTTTTTCGGTACTGGGGATCGAACTCAGGACCCTGCGCTTGCTAGGCAAGCACTTATTCCACTGAGCTATATCCCCGGCCCCCCAGTTTTGGATTAAAGCCTACTTTTTTTAATATAGGTTAGCTACACTGGATTTTTTTTCCAGGTTTTTGTTGCATGGAATATTTTTCCCATTCTTTAATATTTAGTTTATGTGTTTCTATTTGCATTAAACGTGTTTCTTGCATGTAACATCCTGTTGAATTTTGTTTCTTAATCCATTCTGCCAGTACGTCTCTTTGGGAAATTGAGATCATTCACACTGGGAGTTCTTAGCCATAGCTATTTGTGGATTCCTGTCGTTGCCCTATCTTCCTGTTGCTGACTACGTATCTTGTATCTCTCCCTTCTACTTATCTACTCATTCAAGTTGGTGCAACCTCATTCAGCTAGATCATTTGCCATTGGTAGCTTTAATGTTTCTACTACTTTATCAAGAATTTTTGGAGTACAATTTTGACATCATGGATTTCTTTAGGTGATCTTTGTCATGAAAATATCTTATTCCTCCATTGACTTTGAAAGATAGTTTTGCAGTATGTATCAGCCTGCCCCGAAGATTGCTTTCTTTTAAGATTTGAATCACTTCACCCCAATCTCTCCTGCCTTTCTGGTTTTGTTGAAAAGTTCCCTGTAATTCTCAAAGGCTTTCCTTTCCAAGTTGGTTGCTTTTCTCTAACAGCAGCTTTTCACATTTTGTTCTTGTGATGGACTTCTGGGATTTTGAATATGATGTCATGTGGACTTTTTTTCTGATCATGGCTTTGGGGAGTTTTATATGTGTCAGTTACTTTAGTTGGAAAGTGTTTGGCTTTTTTTTCAGTAAACTTTATAATGCTTTCTTAAAAAACTTAGTTTCCCTAATTCCAGTTAATCTTAGATTAGCATTCTTTGCACCATCTAAGAGATCTTTAAATCCATTTTTAATGTTTTCTTTCTATCATTAAGAATTCTCTAATTTATTGGGCACTGCTGACAGCCCTGTCTTCTAGTTCTGAGACTCTGTCCTCACACTGAGCACTTCTGCTGCCAATAATTTTGATAGAATTTTTAATCTCCTGAATTTCTGTTCAGACCCCTTTTATGGACTGTAATTCTTTTCTACTTTGGTCACACATGTTTTATATCATTTTATTTAGCTCTTCTATCTTTTTATTACTGTATTCTTTAGACTCATTGATGATTTATTTTGATTGGCCCAGTATCTTATGAGACATATCTACTCGGAGCTTGGCAAATGCCTTATTGAACTGTATAGTTATTCCCCCTGATGTATTCAAAATAACTAAGGCAAGAAACTGTCAGTTTCCTCCCTTGTTTTGCCCCATTTATCAAGTTTGGGAGAATGGGAGTTTTTGAATGCATGTTATTGGCTTATTTTTTCATATTTCCATTTTTGTTTATTTGATTGTAATTAAGGCTTGTGGTTTGATTATATTGGCAAGTTTTGTTTCTGGTATGGAATACCTCTTTACTTAACGTCTTCTTTTCAGTCTTGTCTTCTGGATGTAGCTGCCTACTGGACTTTTCCTCCGTTCCAGGATTAAATCACTTCTGTGTACTTGACACAAGAGGTTACAGTGTACTCGTCCCAGCACTTACTTCTCCTAGAATGGGCTACAGTATTGTTAATGACTTCAAGGAAATCTGAATATTGGAATCTCAAAACAACCAATTAATAGAAACAGCTATGTAAAGTAGCAAACTTGTCCACAGAAAAGAGATCTACAATAATAGTATGAACACTAAGGCAAACTAAATATTGACCTACTATTGACTTACAGTAAATATGCACTCATTGAAACAATTTTATGTCTGCTGATATCAAAGTGTTCACCAGCAATAGCATACATTTACCAATCTAGAAATTCACAAAACGTAGTAGCTTATACTAGGAAAGGTAGGTGTTATGGGAAACCAAAGAATTTTTTTAAAATGAAAAATTAATCACTCAGATATGAACAGATGATATAAGTAAGATGGAGGCCTTATTGAAGGGTAAACAAATTAGTAATTAATAATAACTATAGAGAATATTTACAGAAAGTAACAAAGAAGAAAAGAGAAGAAAAAACCATTACAATAGTAGATAAGAGACAAGAAGGAAGAGAAAAAAGTTGTAAGGCAAAAAGACAAAAGAAAAGAAAAGAAACCAAAACAAAAGATAAAGAGAGTAAATACCACAACCCCCCAAAGGTGAGTAAAAGAAAGATCAAATTAATACAAAATAGAAAACTAAAAAAAATTAATAAAGAAAATATTCATGTGTTATTGAATGACTGGTTTCTTTCAATAATCTACAGTCTTGAGATTCTGTCAGACATGCTTCCCTATGCATAGCTTTAGGTCCTGTAGGACTTCAGGGTGCTCTCCTTGCACTAGATCCCCGTCCATTAATTCCTTCCAGATTGTGGTTATTGCCTAAGTCAAGTTATGTCCTTTCTCCCATTGGTGGATGAGGAACACAATCTGTGTTCTGTTCTCTGCTGGGTGTAGGATGCAAAAAGGGGGTTCAAAAGGGCTGTTGGATTAATATTGACAATCTTAGATCTCGTTGCATCCTCATTGCTAGAGCAATGTCCTTACCCAGGACTGGAGTAGTTGGTTAGTCTTTGACTCTGTTACCTTGTGCCCAGATCCCTTGGAGACGATGTACTGTTCCTCTGGAAAGGCTGGTTCTCTCATGCTGGTCAGGGCCTCACCCTTCCAGTCATGGTGGACTCTCACACGGGTGTGGGCCACTACTACTCCCCCATAGGCAGACTCCTTCTCATGGGGCTAAGCACCGCTCCTCTCATCTTACTGTTATTTAAATTATTTCCAAATCAAATTTCATCTTGAATTTGGCTTAAATTCCTTATAAATAAATGCTTGCTCAGATAATTTTTATTGTAACACTGGCTATATTTATTCTAATTTTCTGACTAGAAGCTCAGTAACTGCCTTGCTGTTTCAATATGCCCTTCTTAATGGGATGTGAACAGATCTTGACACTTGAAGGCATTTCATATCTCATGGTTTATGAGTCAAATTACTAATAAATATGATCAAGTCCAAGCTGATTTATTTGACAGATACCTGCACAGCAGAAATAATTGATAATAGCATGTAATAAACTATTTGAATGACCATGAATAAACTTGTACTAGCCCTAAAGGAATCTTCGAAATACCATACTTTTTAAAAATACTTGCTCCCTTTGAGCATAATAATTTAGATATCTTTCCAAATCAGTTTTTTCCAGAAGAAATCTTTGATATGCCAAATTGCTTGCTCATTTGTGATGACCTAGTAATCAGCCCATGTAGAGTTTTGGCCCAGGATTTTTACTTTCTCTTTGCAACTCTTCCATACCTTTATATTGTTTTAATCCAGTGAGATTGTGTTTGGAAATCAGGAAGTCTATTTCCTAGTTTTACAGAGGCACACTTTGGAGCCTAGAAAATCTGATGTGACTAAAATCACAAGCACTTTTTTACTGGTAAAGATGGAGAAATCCATGTCTCTTAATTTTATAGTCAAAAGACCTCTCTTGGTGAACTATATGTATGCATACCTGCATTCAACAAAGCACGGGCAGTATTCACAAACAGTATTTCATGGAAAATTTCAGTTCCACAGAAAATATTACTTCAGCCCTCACTCTGTTTCAATTTGCATCACTCGCATTTCTTACTTTTTGTTCTAATTGCTTAGACTTAATTGATAAATTTGTATTCCAGTGCCTGATGATGCTCTGTTCTAAAAATAACCAGCATATCTAATTGGAAGGGTTTTGCAATTAAAAATAAGAGATTTTTCTTCTACATGTGGTGAGATTTAAACCTGTTATTCCATATTTCTGATTTAGGAAGTACACACACAGAGTCTGGCAAAGTATTCTTGTTGTCGCACATTGAGAAAAACTTTCAACAATTTAGTATTTTACAATATTTACTGAGAATTATCTACCATGGTTACTCTTGAATGTAAACTATGGTCTTGTTTGTAGCACAGGAGAGCTCACAGAATTATTTTCAGATAAGAAATTCTAGTTTTCACATTAGAACAGATTCCTCAAACCAACTTGCATTATAATTGTCTATGAACATTAGGTATTCTCTTTTCAAATATTTACTGATTATAAAAAATTTTGTAAACATTATGTTACAAAGATACACATCTTGTACATTAAAAAGTAGTTTTTGAGACTTATTTTAGGTTATTGTGGTTTATTTTTAGCTACATACGTGCACACTTGCAGATACCTAAATATCTAAACAACCTGTCTCAGTTAAGATGCAGTAAAATCTCTCTTTCATATTTTTATGCTGCTTTGAATAAATATGTTGTGCTTTCGACCACATTTCCTTACACGTTTCCTTTGTTCACTCATTGTAGAAAAAGCTCATAGAAATGAAAGGCTACATTGATCCTTCATTTGTAGGACAATGCTAGTTTGTGGATTAAATAAGAAGGTTTCCTTAGAGTTAATAGGCAGGTGGTCACTGAGGTCAAGTGTTTTTCATACATTTATTCTACCACACCATCAAGAAGATGGTAGTGGGACTGGTGGTGCAGTGCAAAAGACGCAATGTCTACACTTCGCATAGTGCCAAGTGTTGGCATCAGGTGTCACGAGGGGACAGAAGCCAGGAGGCCTGGGTGCTGGAGTAGCTCTGTGTGACCAAGCAACTCAGGGGTAAGAGCACTTTGTGCCTGCAGTTTCCTGTCCTTTTAAAACATCAGGACAGTACTGATTGAGCCTACATGGGGGTTGCTTTTGGGAACTTGATGCAATGTCTTCATTTGTTTTGAGGTTATCTTCCTCTAAATCAGAGCTTCCTGCGCTCACAGCAATATGTGTGCAGAGCACTTCAAAATAGTTAATGCATCCAAGCAAAATTAATGGAATTTTTTTTTATTGCATTAGCCGCATTTTATAAATGGAACTGAAGTGAACACATTGTTATGCACAGACCAGAAAAAGTCATCCTGGAAATCTCTGAGCAAAAATGGCAGAATAATGGAACGGAAATGTTGAGAAGAGATTGAATAAGTGAATGCAAGTTGTGTTGAATTTAATAGTTCTAACGGAAAAAGATTGCAGACTCTTTTGAACTACGTAGTGGGTGGATAGCTTATATGCGCTGGTTGTACTGTTTGCTCCGGATTCTCAAGACCATAGGGGAAGGTGATAAAATTAATTTTTTTATTACTTTCAACCTCATTTGCAATTTTTTTCGTTGTATTTGCTATGGTTAGGAAATACATGTATCATGTATACACAGCACTTGCCTGGCTTTTAGTCAGTTGATGACCTATCCTTCTGGATGGTAATGTATTCTGTTTTGCATTTTGCTGATGACTTAATTATTATAAAGCAAAATTAACTTAATAAATGTTTCAATCTAGATGATATACACTCATCTTATATTAATGTAAGGACATTTGTGATATAGGTAAAAATTTCAATCCACTGATCCAGACAGATTTGAATACAAATTTGAATTCCAATGACACTAGAAATATGGATGAATTAACTGAAATATCAACCTGGCTATGTGTTCTTAAATTAATATTTCAATTTTCTATACCTATGTAGTAATCCTCCCAAAGCCTAATAGCTGAGTATAAAAGTTTAATTGGTACAGTTTTGTAGGTGCAGAATTCAGGCAGGTCTCATGCTAGCATTTTTCTGTATTACTGCATATGCTCACTTATGGGGATGCATAGCATGGATGGTAACGCTGGCCTAGAAAGTTCAATTTTCACTGAGCGTCAGGTGCCTCTGAGCTTGTCTGCTACTCTCTTTCTTTGGTTCTCCTTTTGTGTGTCACCATTCAGTAGCCCAGCCTCAAACTGTGCCCAAGATGATGAATGTGGACATCCCAGAGGTACAAAAGAAGACAGTGCCAGAACCTGCAAGTCTAAAACAGCACCAGGCATAACATCACTTTTGCCACAGTCCGCTGATCAAAGCAAGTATTGAGGCCAGCCTATTGTCAGAGGGATTATATATTAACCTCTTGCCACATCTGCAAACAAGGGAGGGGTAAGGCACTCTTTGTAGCTTCCTTTCAGACTGATACAATTATACTGTTCGAAGTATCACTGTCTTCTCCTGTAAATATCAGTGCTAGTTCCCAGGATTGATATGAAGACTAAGGAAGATTGATTTTATAAATTACATGGCAAATGACTTGTAATTGTTAGAACTTGGAACATGTCAGCTCCTTTTACCCTTATGGTGACTATTACCCCTGCAATATTATTATTCACATTATTTTCCTTAAAGCCTGATTTGAAAAAAGTAATTAGGGAGTAGATACCAAAACTTATTTTAAAATTATAGTAAAGGCAAAGCATAGTGGTTTTAATTCTATATCCACAGAATGAAACTGAGAAACTAAGGAAAATTCAAAGAAAATGCTGTAAGAAGTGGAAACCCAAACCAAGAATATGCATGCCTGCTTGAACAGTATGAAAGCGAGAGTGTTATGGGAAGGGAATGTTTAATTTCCCAGAATTCCAAATGCAAGTGAGAACATCAGACCATAGGACCGAGGCAAGGGAGGCACGAGAAATGGATGAAGCTAATAGGAATTTATTGCAACTTTATAATTGGAATACCCACTCTGCAAGGCACAGCTGACATATGAGGACATCATGTTTGAATGTGCAACAACCAGATGCAGGCATATAATTTGGGCCAAAAGAACTGAAAATGTGCCTGAGAACATTTACAAGGTCTAGAAGAAATAAGCAAGGTAGCGAGGAAATTGTTATACTGGGGAAAAGTGGGATATCGTATTGCTTTAAGTATGAAGGAGCAGCTCTTCATCCATTTGCTCTAAGTAATCTTGATCCTCGACCAACCTCACCCAAAGTTCATGTGTGTTGCCATTAAGTCACCACCTCAATGAATGGATAGAAAAGACATGGTAGAACTTTAAATAAATTTGCTCACCTGAGAGAGCAGAATTCACAAGAGAATAGAAAGTCATCAGGCAATATTTCTTCTTTATGAGTGTAATGAAGACCCTAATGTCTATTGAGCTTTACATCACAACTGTGTTGACCTCAGCTTTCTTTTCCAATGTGCTTTATTGAAAGATGAAAAAAGAACTATTATCCTCAAATTATTTTAAAAATCCAAAAATACAAGTTTTGATGAATAAACATAAATTAGCAAACATACTCTTGAAAAGAAAACTCCTAAAAACATATGTATAGAAAAATGTATAGGTTTTCGAGGAGAAATTTAAGGAAAAAATGTTGAGAATTTCTAAATGGAAACAAAAATAAAGAAAAGATAAATATGCTGGATATTACTCTATTGGTGGGGTAGGAACCTCACATTAGTTCAGAAATTCCTAAGGGCTCCTCATGAGTGGGCTTAAATATGCAAATCCCTAGGAAGGTGGGGGAAGGCCAGGCTAGAGGAAGAACAATTCTTTTGTGACATTAATCTATAGGAATCTCAAAGAGAAAATAGAAGAAAAACTCCGTCATATTTTCTGCAGGAGGAAGAAGATCACTTTTAAATAAGACCAGACATTCTGTATTTAGTGAGATTTTCCCTCAAGAGAAGCTATTCTATCAGAGCATAATACACCTGGGAGAGGAAGGTCTCCAAGTGTAACTCCTTCACCTTTCACAGAGGGGAAATGGACACCAGATTCCATTGGCATTTGTACTGTCATGTATTGACTGCCAGTCTGAGAATAGTTGTGAAAGTCACAGGCTAGAGCATCTTAAAATCTTATATGATATGATAAACTGATTTTTAATTTTTGTTTGATCAGCAGTCAGGACCATGTGACTTTTACTGAAAACCTCTGAGATTTTATAAAAAAATAAAAGTAACACTATAAAGATTACTTGAAACCAAGTAGTTGTAATAGTATATACATTGTGCCGACTTGAGAATTTTAGAGGCTCAATGAGGTGACTCCGCAGTCCTACGTCCTAGGGTGTAGAGGGCGTGCCCTAGAGCGGCTGTTTATTCCCTAGGATATTGTGACGGTTAACTTATTTCATCAATTTGAGAAGTTTATTCGCTTAACTGACTTAGCCGGGCCCAGGGTCCTCACCTTGTAAACATCCTGAACCTGTGCAAGAGGAGGAGCGGAGGTGGTGTGAGTGCTGCACCTGCCCTCGGTGGGCAGCCTGCTTACACTATGAGGGAGGAAAAGAGATTGCATTTCCTCTTTGGCTCTTGTCGCTTTGTGCTGTCTTCCACCCCCTTGATCAGTTGCCCTCTGCCATGCCAGCCGATTATGGGTTGAAACCGCCAGAAACTGTGAGCTAAACAAAACTCTCCTTCCTTATTTTTGGGTGTTGGGTATTTGTAATATCATTCTGATTGCCCCAGTGAGTTATATTAGCTCTTTCAAACAATACTGCATAAAAATAAGTATGTACTTACAAATGGTAGCCTAAATTGCAATTTAATTTTAAAAGGATTGACAAATTTGGTTTACGTCTGGTTTCAAAATTAACCAATGCGTTTCAGTTATTGAAATTGGTCAGCATGAGAAAGTTCCTTATTTGATTTATTTTAAGTTTAGTCTCGATATCCAGCTGACTAACTCAGTAATAATTTCACATACTGAATTCATCATGCATGCATGATGCACATAGCATGATGTCACATAAAAACACTAATGTATATCAGAAAAGAAAGTAAGGTCAACAGTATTATGGCTCTGTAGTTATACTGCAAATATATATATTTTTTAATTTTAAAAGTAAAAGAACAAAAACATATGAACAAACAGACACAAAATAGCATAAGAAATAGTACAATCAAAACTGATTTACAGACAAGGTGACAGGGACTCAACAGTGGTTGCTGCTTTACCTATTGATAACTTCAAAGTGTATATTCATGAACACAGATACAGACATGCAAAATTGGTCAAACAATTAGTCATCTCAACAACAGAAAAAAAAAAAAGAAACCAGAAAGCATTAACAAAGAGACACGAAGTAGCACAATAACAGTAAGATCAGAATTGAATTATAGACAAAGCAACAGAAAACCAACAATAGTTGCT
>PVLD010032713.1:0-14361 GCA_004027595.1 Dinomys branickii
GAGTGGTGACAATGGACATCCTTGTCTTGTTCCTGACTTTAAAGTGAAAGTTTTCAGTTTATGACCATTTAGTATGATGTTGGCTGTTGGTTTGTTGTAGATGGCTTTGATCAGATTGAGGAAGAGGCCGTTTATTCCTATTTTTTCTAAGGTTTTTAACATAAATATATGTTGGACTTTGTCGAAAGCCTTCTCTGAAGGCAGAGAGTTTTGTTTTATTGTTTACCAGGGAAGTCACAGGTTTGCCCCAGCTTTTGCAGTGACCACAGGCTTTCAGGGGCTCAATTTGATAGGGTTTGATTTTTCTTATTTATTTAGGTCCAATAAGGTACAACTCATTTGTCAGGGCTGACAGTCCAATTTTTTCTTAGTTAAAATGTAGAACTTAGATGAAATAGTTGACAGTTATCTTGGGTGGGCATTAGATGACACCATCTTGACCAGGATAGGAGTGCAAGAAGGCCCTAGAGGGAGGGCCTCTGTGGCCAAATGCAAGCAATGGCTAGCTGGAACCAATTTAATTGGCTGGAAGTAGAAAAGTCAGGAGCAGGAAGTAAAGCAATAGGTGTTGGCAGCAGCTGTAGTGGCCGACGAAGGTGCCAAGGCAGAATATTTAGGAAGAATGGGCCTTCTTCTCTTTTTTTTTTTTTTTTTGAGATGCAGGAAGTGGTTTGCTTTTATTTTTAACTTTGTAAAAACCTCTTTTCTTCCAGTCAGGGACTGTGGGTTTTAACTAATTAGTTCCAATTCTATCTCCTTATGGTGTATGTTGTGTACTCTTGAACAATGGTACAACAGACAAAGGGTGAGTGTCCTTCAGAGAGAGAGAGACCATTTAGATGCTCACCTGGCCACACCCCTTGCAGGGACTTAGGTGCAACTTAGCTAAGGCAGGTGCAAGGCCTCTGTTATGCCACATGTCAATTGCCATGAAACTGCAGGTGAGGGCCCAATCAGCCACTGTGATCAGGGCTTTCCAGTCTTGGTGCACAGATAGAGTAGTCTATTGCTTTACACTGTCCATTTTACTTACTTATATATTTACTTAGCAGGCATTTAGAGGTCAAGCATTTCAACCTTGCTTTCCCTGACTGTGGCCTTAATTAAGAAGAGTTGATCAAGCTCTTCTGCTTGAATCTGAGCAGGACTGACAGACTAACTAACTGAGGTGCTCTTGGGGGTCTTACATGAATCAGGTAGGCAGGTAGATAGACAGATTGTGTTCTCCCTTAGCAGTCCAATGTGAGCCACTTGAGCAGGGAGCCAGGAATCCTCCTCTAGACCCTCAAGGGGACTTGAGAAATCTTGAGGGCATGTCTTCCTCTCAGGACCTGGGAGGCCACAAGGGCCACAACCAGTGAGCAAAGAAGTCAGCATGGTTGATCTTCCCAACCAATGCACCAGGTGCTGTGGCAAGCAGAAACACTGAAATGACTCTCAGGATTTGGAGACAGATTTATTTATGTTGATGGGCACTGATCAGGATCATTCCCAGAGTATCAGGCCCTGATCTCTGGTGATCTAGAGTTTATATTAGATACACAAGCAGAACCTGTAGAGGTAGAATGGCTTGTCGATTGGGGATTGGCTTATACAACGTGTGTCATAGTGACCAGCTATGCATCATAGTGATCACCTATTTTTTTTTTTTTTTTTTGTGCTCAGCCATTTCTAAGAGACAAGAGCAATTGGATCTGGAACAGGAACTATTCCCTGAGCAATAACAAACTAAAGTATATTGGCTGGGTGGGCATTTTCTTCTACACCAAACCCACTGAGTTGTACACTTTTAAAAGGCAAGTTTGATGCTGTGTTAATTATACCTGAATTAAAAGCAGCAACATAGAAAACTCTGAAAGGTAAAGAGAAGGTAGACTGGCCAGGGGCTGTGGGTCAAGGTGAAATAATATCATGGTGAGTTCTCTGGGTTCTTTCTTCCCTCATATGTCCTAGATCTTGAGCTGAAGAACTGACAACCCAGAAATGCCAAAGCGCAGACAAAAAAGTGGCCATAAGGGTCTCTTCTCCCTAGTTGAAGGGCCAGGAAAAAGAAAGCTTAGCACTCTACAGGTAGTTTCAAAGGAAAATGGAGTAGAGACACCCATTTGCTCTGGTTGGGATTGAAACCACTCCCACCACATACCCACTAGACCATGAAATGCCAACTTGAAGCAATTATGAAGTGCCTATCAGATTAGTAAGGCATAACTTTATGTGTGTCTATAAACACATGCAGGTCAGACTGCTCAGCAGGGAAGACCTACCCCGGTTGTGAGGTAGCACCAAACAATAGGCTTGTAGCCTGGATGGAATAAAAAAGGAAAGAAGAAATGTGTACATTTTGGAAGAGCTACAGTCTTTATGAGTGTGAACATCATTTACTGCTGTTGCCTTTGCACAACAATCACCAGTTTCTTTCACTTTCCAAGGCAGACTTGTAAGAGTGACTCTCCAGGGATCTTCCAGGCCTTTACCCTGGGACTGATGCTGCATCCTTGGTTCTTCTTGTTCTAAGGGTTCCATCTTCTTGGGCTAAGGAGCTACTGGATCCTCCAGCACTCCAGTGTGCAGCCAGCCACTGCAGATTCTTCTGCCTCTCATCCCACAGGTGGCTGCTGTGGGCTCCCCTGTCTCTGCTATAAGCCTACCTGATTAGTTCCCTTACATAATTATACACATATTTTCTATGGATTCTGTTCTTCTAATACACCCAGCTGCCGGCATGATGTCAGTAGAGCCCTCAGAAGAGCTTGGATTCTACTGCTACTCAGCAGTACCTACAAATCTTCCTCTTTCAGGTGGATGGTATCAGAGGAGGGCTGATACCAGATGGAGACTTTCACCATCATCAGGTGGTGAGAAAGCCAACCCTCCATGGCATCAGTGAGACATGTAAGCCACCCAAATGCATGTCCATGCCCAGCAGTGGTGAAGAACCTTCCCTCCAGATCGGCCCACACCAATTTTTCTGCCTGAACCAAGTGGTGGTGAGGTGACGCTTCCCTTCTCCCACATGTCATTTCAGAAAAGGTCAGATAAAAGAGAAGACTGAAATAATGGGCTGGGGATATAGCTGAGCAGCTCAATAACTGCCTGGCAAGTGCAAGGTCCTGAGTTCAATTCCCAGTACCACAATAAAATAAAATAAAATAAGATCCAGTCTTCTTGCACAACAGTAAAGCATCTTATTCTCAACAGAAAATCTCTAATTAGAGAATCAGAGTGACCTCAAACTGAATGAAAAATGATCAACTAAAAGACAGAGAGTGATGGTATATTAAGAAAACAAATTCAATTGTGCATTGTCTACTGGAAACTCACTTAAAGTAGAAGAATATAAAACATCTACCAGTGAAATATAAGCAAAAGTAATATTAATGTATTAAATAGTATGTAGAGAAAAGAAAATTACAGGAAAAGCAGCATGCATTTATAAAAAAAGTTTAACTCATTATGAAGCTATAGCAACCCTAAATGTGTGTACAACAAACTACTGATATGTAAAATCTATGAAGCAAAATTAACTAACGTGAAGGGAAAGCTTCCAGGAAAACTAGACAAATCTACGGGTATAGTTGAAAACTTCCACTTTTCTCTCTTGGTAATGGATAAAACACCAGAAGAAAACCAACAAGGATATAAAAGAGGATATAAAGGGACCCACAATGCTTTCCACCAATGAGATATAATTAATGTTTATAGAATTCCTCCTTTGCAGTATTCTGGTAACTGACTGAAAACACAGGCTGTAGGCCTGGAGAAAATAGTTGCAAACCATGTCTCTTATAAAAGGCTATGTCTAGATTTCAGAGCTTTGAACTTTCAAAGATAAAACAGTCCAAAACCAAATAATCTGATCACAAAGATGGGCAAAAGTTTCAGAGACATCGCTGAGAAAATGGCAAATTAGCACATGAAAAGATATTCAACATCGCCAGCCACTATTATCACCACACACCTATGAAAGCGAATAGAAGAATAGCAAAACCTCAAACACTGGCCTGGAAGTAGAGTAACAGAATCAGTCATACATTGTTGGGTGGAGTATTAAAATGGTACTACCAGTCTGGGAAAAGTTTGTCAGTTTCTTACAAAAACTGTGCCTAAAATCATATATGCCCTAATAATTGCTCACCTGGAAGCTCATTTCAGAGAATCGAAGATTTATTCTCACAAAATAACATGTGTGCAAATGTCTAGGGCCACATTACTTATATAATAAAAAACTGGAAACAGTACAGATGTCCTTCAAAGGGTGAGTGGTTCGCTGAACCATGGTATGTCCACACCATGGAATTCTGAGCAGCAATAAAAAATGGAGTATTAATATGCACAACTGCTTGGCTAAAACCCCAGAAAATTAAGGTTAGTGAGAAAAATAATTTTTAAAAATTCCTAGAAGTTTGTATGCTGGATGATTCCATTTATGTAACAGTTATGAAATAACAAAATTATAAAAGTGGAGAATGGATCTGTGACTGTGGAAGGGAAGATGTGTGCCTGTGAACAGTGAGGCAAAAGATCTTTGCCCTGTGGGAAATGTTCCACACCTTACTGTCTCTGTGAGGATGTCCTAGTGTGGGCAGCGGACCACGGGTCTGCACAGCTTTACTACTAGGAGTCACAGCATAAAGGATGTGTAGTATCTGTGTGTGTGTGTGTGAGTGTGTGTGTTTTATAACTATGTGTCCATCTGGGATTTTTGAAAATTAAAAAGATTAATTCAAAAGTATAGGGTGCTTTGTAATGTTTAGCCCAAATTTCATAAGCCCTACAAAAAAGGAAAACCTTGAAAAACACTGCAATGAGGAATGAGGGAAGTTTGTACTAATTATTCTGAATAATTTTAATGACTTTCAAAATGGGCTAAAAAGTCAAAAGATCTTTTCAGATACAGACACCCCTCTGTAAGCCTTAAGATAGAGAAATCTTCCTTGTTTTTAAATCCTCAGCAGTTGTGTTACATTGTTTTTCTTCATCATCTAGCAAGGTAATTGATGTATAAGCTGTGTATGTATTTTATAAAAAGACTCAAAACTGGACGTCTCTCTTCTTCTGACGTTAGTACTCCAGCCATGAGAAGAAACCTAGCTCTTTGCAGCAGGTTTTGAGGGACTCCTTAGGATATGAATTTTAAGTCTATCCGCTACCATATGACGTCACTTCTAAAGGCCAGCAAAGGCAGCCATCTCATTTATTCTGCTCCCTGAGCATCTTCATAGCTGCACTTGGCCCAGTGCTAGCGAAAGTGAGTTAGCTTTCTTCTTTCCTTCCCAGTTCAGAGCCGTGTTAAAATTGCATGCTCTGAAGCAGCCCATGGTGGCAGAGAGACTGTATCTTGTATTCAAACTGAGTTAAGTTGGTCTTCGGTCTAAAGAGGAAACTAAAATAATGGGTGGGGGACATAGCTTTATTTTATTTTGCTTAATTCTGTCTTAGTTACTTTTCTGGTTGCTGAGACAAAATACCCAATACCCAGAGTTGAAGGAGGAAAGGTTTATTTAGCTCACAGTTTGTAGAGGTTTCAGTCCATAATCCATTAGCTCCAAGGCAGGGTGGCACACGGCATAGGGGTAACTGTTTATGGCAGCAGAAGACAGCAAAAGCAACAAGAGACTTTAACAGTGTTTTTGTGCCCCTTTTATCTTATCCAGGCTAACGAGATTAGGGCAGTGCCAACCAATCAGTGGGCTGATTTAGTAACCACAAACCCTTAATCCCAGTATCACACACTCTAGATTCAGCCATGTGTGGAAAGCTCCTACGACAGCCTGAGGCTTTGGGGGGACATCCAGACGCAGACCATGACACATATCCTCCGTAACAACCGCAGTTTTCTGCAGTCTAGGCCATCCTTTTACTGCCTAATTTATATTTGTTAAAAATGCCAACATCTTTAATTAATAAAACTCAGGAAGGAGTGGCTTCTGGTCCATAATTTTTTGTGATTCTGAAGACAGCTACTGGAGGAAAACAACACTGAAATATTGATGTCACATATATGGTAGGCAAGAATATTTGTCCACTACGATCATGAACTTTTCATAGGCAGTCTTTCAAGTTCTGCCTGAAACTCAGAACAGAAATGGCATAGCGAAGAGCATATGGCACATCACTAACGTAATACAAATTAAATATAAAAAAAACTTTGAAAACCTTGGCAGTTGATTGACAAGGTTCTGGGTAATGAAGCAGGCTGTTATGGAGTTAATATTTCTCTTTGTTCAGGAATGTGAGTGATTTATAAATAAAGAAATAATAAATTTGTAAAATGATTCCCGGATAATTCAGAATATTTCCTATATTTATACTTTTCAATATGATATTAGACATATATATATATATATATATATGAGGATATATATAACATACGTGCATATGTACATATATGAATCCATTGTGTTGAACAGTTTGTCATGCATTTATGATCCCCAAACTTCCTTACTGATGATCACCACTCTGGGATGTATCACACATACAGAAATTCAACTGTGTCTCTTGGGGAGATATCTTGAACATTAAGTATTATCCTACATGCTCTGATCCCTCAATTAATGCTTATTGAGTAAATTGCAAGGATCTGGAACTCTGACACAGGGATCAGGTCTCTATTGACACTGTTGCCCAAGGTACATAGGGATAGGATACTTGGGAAATATTTGTGGAAAATGAGTAAGCCTGACATGGAGAATTCTGCGTTGTGAGCTTAATTGGAGAATATTAACTAATAGCACGTTTATTCAAGGGGTAGAAAGTGAGAATAAACAGTTGGTAAAGCCACTTTGGAAGGAAGTTTGGCAATTTCTTAGAAAATTAAACATACCCTTGGCATGTACCCAAAGGAGCTGAAAATTTAGGGCCAGACAAAAGACCGCCCACAGATGTTTATGTCAGTTTTATTCCTAACTACCAAAACTTGGAAACAAAAAAGATGTCCTTCAGAGGGTAAATGAGTAAAAAAATGTGGCCCATCAGACAATGGAAGATTATTTAGTGCTAAGTGAGCCATCAGCAGTGAAATAGGGAAGAAACACAAATGACTAGTAAAAATTAATGCAGCCAGACTGTAAAGTCTACATACTATACAATTTCAAGTGTATAACATTCCTGAATAAGCAAAACCATGGAGATAGCAAGAGGTCAGGAGTTACTAGAGATCTGGGGGAAAGACAAATGGACAAAGCACAGAGGAATTTGAGGGCAGTGAAGTTATTCTGCATATTACAATGATGGATACATAGACAATTTTCCAAATCCATAGAATGTACACACAGAGAGTGGACCCTTGAGTAATCTGGGAACTCCAGGTGAGAAGGTGTCCATCTGGGGTCATGAGCTGCAACAAGGAAGTCTCTGGCGTGGGAGTATTGATCATGAGGAACACTCTATGTATGTGGAGGCAGACGATAGATGGAAAATCTCTGTGCCTTTTGCTCAGTTTTGCTGGGAATTTAAAACTGCTCTAAAGAATAAAGTCCATTTAAAATGATAATGAATTTGAGGTAGCTATGGGAATTTCCACAGGGTTGAGTGCTGCAGAGAAAGCCAGTACAAAGAGGCTGAAAAGTCAGGGTCATTACTGATGATTAGAAGATTGCTGGTTACCATGGGAATCGCCATTTCAGTGGAGTGCTAGGACAGAGGGCAGCAGCACCACGTTCTCCCCCTCAATTCTGGCAGCTACATCCCCTCCCAAGATGTGCACTTTTCCATTGCATTTACCACTCTCTAACATGATAGTGCCTCCTGGTGGGTTGTGGATCACCTCTCTCTGGAGGCCAGAAGAACTGTCCACTGAGTTTCCATGTGAGCCAGCTCACTACCTTACCTGGCAATGAGCCAGCAGGGATAAAGGATTATCCTTCAATTCAAATTTTTAGGGACAAGTGGACCCCTGGTCTTAAAATACAGACCATCTGGTGATTTCTACCCTTCACCTGAGGACCTGTTACCTAAAGTCAGACTGCTAAGTGCCTGAATGCAGATTTATTCTTCCAACCAAAGTTACTCTCATTTCTACCTTATAAAATTGAGACCAACCAGCTGGGTGTCTCTGCTGAAACACTGACTCATAGCACATCCGGGGATGACCCACCCCCAAATACCTCTCTATGGGATGCTGTGAGAATGAGGAACAGGTGACCTGTGGCTCTTCTGCCTGTGAGTTCCAGATGGCACCAAGGAGGGCCCATGTTGCAGTAGGATAGATCCTAAGGTGGAGCAGAGGCTACTGTCCCAGAGGTTGGCAGGAGACAGACTGGACCACCTCAAAAATGGAAGACATCATGTCGGCAGAAGGGCAGGTCACTGGGAAGCTGGCCGTGTGGTCTCACTGTCAGTGTCCAGAGGCACTCCTTGTTTGGCAGGACAGTGTGGTCTCCACAGCTGCTGCAGCTCATTGCATAAGCAAAAGGCCACATTCACCTGCCTGTTAGGAGCCATAGATGAACGCAGATGGCCACCATGTGGGAGCCTTTGAAGCCTCCTGGGAAGAAGCTGGACCTGCTTGCTACAAGACGGGCCCCTAGAACTCTAGCTAGTGACAACAGCATTCTCTGTTTCTCAGAATCCTGTCTCCAGAGATACTCCTGGTATGTGGAGGCTTCACGATAAACATTTACTGAATGCAGGAACAGAAGAAGGATGGGTAAATTTCTCAGTTGAGGAGCAAATGAGAGTCACAGTGGTAAAGATGGAGAGACATTTTCTGCACCAGATTAGCAGCAAACCTGCTTGTCGTAGCAAGTGTGCTTGGGCTATGAAGCGAGTACGTGTGTGCACCTTTCAGCAATGTTCCACGGAGGCTGCTCCTCAGTCTCTCCTCGAACCTGCCTCAGAGAGCTGCGTTACTGCCCCTACTCCATGCAAAGGCTGTGAGTTTTACCTGCTCAGCTCCCATTCCTGCCTTTCCCAGCAGTCTCACCCTGAGCTGTCACACCTCTGTTCTCACCATATGTACTCTAGATGTCCATTGTCTGTGCATCTGGCTTTCAGGCAGCTGGTCCACTGGGCAGAGATCCCAAGGGAACCCCATGCTGGTGGGCCACACCTGCTTTCATTGTTTTAAATATTATCTGTTATATAATTTTATACTCATTAAATATATTATTAATACATCTGATGCTTATTCAATATATGATATACTTAAGTATTTTAATAGATATAGTATCATAAAACTTTCTCATTGTTCTTTATTCTGCTTTGTTTTTGCAAACTATTCAGGTAGCCCTCTTTTCCTCAGACAGGTACAAAATGTTGCATCACATGTACATAACATTTTGCCTATTGTTCCTCTAAGATCAGAGGCAAAGGTCAGTACTTCTCTGCTGCCATCCACAGCAGCAACATAGTGAGAAATGTGTCAGATGTCTGTCTTGATGGAGCTGTATACTAATATGCATAAGGTATATTTCCAGGACAGAATTCCAAGACAGAGCAGTGCATCCATCTGATTTTGTTTTGCATTGTTGTATCTTACAAATTATTTTCCATCAAGGCTATGCCCATTTACATTCTCTAAAGTAGTTCTCAAGTAGTCTTGTCTCTTCTAATCACCTCTAGAAAAGTACTGAGTCTCATGGTTTTGTGCTGTTATTCTAATTTTTGCATCTCTCATTTCTAATATGTGTGAGCTTTTCTTTAAATACTTGTTAGCTATTCGTTTCTGTGAATGGCTAACTCATACTCCTTGCCAATATTTTAATGGGTCTTCTGATTTTGTCTGTTTCTTTGCATAACTTTCTTAACAGTGCCTGACAGGAATCCCTCATAAGTTTCAGAGCCTGGAAACATCTTTTCCTCTCTTGGTATTTCTACGAAGCAGGATCCAGGTCATATCCTGGTCACGACTGCTTTACTCACTGTGTTTCTGTCACCACTTATGTGTAGGTTTTCCTCCACACTACCCAATTCTCTGACACTAGCAGGGTGTTCAGTTAAATTAATTTAGCTCAGTTAAATTACCTTGAGTTAGCTTCAGTCCCCCATTATAAGGGATCAGTTCTAAACACCATCCTCGCCTCCGAGGCTCTTGCCAGTTCCCACACTTCTCTCTTGCATGGCTATAAAGGAAGGGTTCTCATGACTCCCTCTGGGTTTGATAAATTGCAAAAATGGCTCACAGAACTCAAGAGAACACTTTCCTGATTATCATTGTTTCCTATGGCAACACAAATCAGGAACAGCCAAAGGGAAAAGCTGCCAGACAATGCAGGGAGAGTGGGCAGCGCCTGCGCCCTCCCCTGAGGAGGGACCCCCCCTTCCTGATGCCACCCTGTGTTCTCCAACCCAACAGCTAACTAGATCTTGGTGCTTCTTGTGGAGGTTCCTTTATATAGGCATCACTGACGATAGTGCTCACTTCTGGTGACTGAGGAGCTCGAACTCCCAACCTTCTAACTCCCTGAGGCTGAACAAACAGCTGAAAGTCTGACCTCTAGTCACACAGTTGGCCTCTTGTCTCTCAGGTCCCACTGTGAAGTTATCTAGAGGTTTATCAAGAGTCATCTCCACAGCAGAAGCTCAGATACCGATGGAAGGGGTCCACAGTGAACAACAGAAGATGCTCCTAAGAGGACTTTGGAACAGAGATCAAGTATACATTTCTTATTAGGACACAAGGTATTTGCTGAAAAGTAGGGGCAGGTAAAGCATCTATACTAGTATTTTAAGCTCTACCTCCTTGGAAAATGTGACATCTTAAAGAAGTGCACCAAAGAGCGACCATCAGTGAGCATTAATTGTACAGCCGACACCAACGTCACTGCATCTGACCAGCAGATAGTCCAGTGAGAGAGACACAAAGAGTCATCTGGACAAGGAAAACATACAGAAGAGGGGCTGAGCATGTGGCTCAGCAGTAGAGCACTTGTCTGCCATGCATGATACCCTGGCTTCCATTCACAACACAGCTAATGTTAACAACAACAATGATAATTTTTAAAAAAACAAAACCCCCATAAACAAGTATGGAAGAATAAACAGCCCAAAGTGGCCCAATGGCATAAAACAGTTTCCCATGTAATGGACCGAGTAAGTCTCTGACATGAACACATCACTAGCCAGCACTCTCCTTCTAAGAAGTTTACAGTGATTTGGGATTCAGTGAACCTCAGGGTGGCCCTTTTGTGCCGTGTTGGACCCTGTAGACTTCCTTACAAGACAATGGATATCATGCCTCCAGCCATTACCAACTCAAATCTGGAAGCTCCTCACACAGAAAAACCTATGTCCACAATTCAAGTGTTAAAGGAAAGAGGCAAGACCTTATTGAGGATATTGTCAACCTGGATAGGAAGCAGACTACTGCTTTCAAGCCTTTGCAGAAGCAGGGCTATGCACAGGAAAACCAGGCCAGGGGCTGCATGCAGACATCAGCACCTCTTCAGAGCTTCAGTTAGGCAGTCTAGAGTTTTGCTGTTACCCACAGGTGGCAAACTCCTGACTGTATTCTTGAGGGCAGGACATTCTAGTTTTGTGACCAACAGCCAGTTTCTGGAATCAATTTAGAACAACAAGCACTCTCACAAAAATGCAGAGTGAAGAACATATCCTGGAATCAAGCAGGGACCAGGAATAAAGCCCAGTGGAGTTACAGCAGCAGTGTGTTGCAGTCCCTTTTATCTGACCAGTAGAAATGTGATCCATAGGTTAAGGCAGCAAAGGAGACAGACACAATATGAAGGCAGAGATGCCAAAGCCTTGCATTCTATTCCAGTCATTCACGGGATAGCTGCAGGCCCAAGTGAAAAGTCAATACTTGCAACAAAAGTGGCTTTCAGCTCCCTAAATGTAACCCAGGCAACTGTTATCGTAATAACATCAGAGTTGGTGTCTACAGTGCCAAGTTAGTGGGAGACTAATAACTTACTGCCCAGCTGTATAACCTCCAAAATTAGTGAGTTTTAGGTCAACCAAGAAGATACGAATCTAGAAGATTATTTAAGTCTGGATTTTAAGGTACAGCCCTGGCCCTAAAGCAAGCATCCTTGGCTGGGGAATGGAAGGAGCTTGGTGAGGTTCAGGGCAGTCAGCTCTGCACCTGCGTGGTCTCCAGCAGACTTGCTGCAGGAATCCAGGATCCAGTGACCTTCAATCTGTTGTTCCTACCAGGCTCTTCCTGGGCCTGTGATCAGAGAAGCTTATCTCACTTCAGCTCCCAGCCTGACTCGTAGTCAGAGCCCCATGGGATGGAACAAAGTGCTTGAGCACACTCTTATTTGCTTGTGTTGCAATGTTTCACCAGTACCTTTGTGTAACACTTACTCTTGCTGCTAAATATTTTAAGTGAAATTAGCAACTCAAATTTTCTGCAATTTGCTGTTACACTGTTTTCTGCTGTCCCTTTTATCTTCCTAAAGCTGTTACAGGAAATCCTAATTTTTAAAGAAATAAACATGAAGCAGATGAATTTTCCAAGCCTCTTACTTTCCCTTCCCCTCCTCTGTGTGGTGATTTTCTTGTTGCTGCCATGGTTCTGTTCACTATAAATGTAACTGACCACAATACATCTGCATCTTGGTAAGGGCAAAGCCAAAAGCACAACCAGTAGACAAAAGACTGGAGAAAAAATTATTACTTGTAGCAAGTAAGGAGAGCACTGGAGTTATCTGCAAAGCAGAGCTCCCCCTGCACAAAGATCTGAGGATTTTGTTAGGGAGCCTGTGCCTACGCATATAGGAAAGCACAGGTAGTATAGAGGCAGGTACATTTTTGAGCATGTTCAGTTAAAATGTACATTTCTGAGCATGCTCAGTTTTGGAATGTGGAGCACATGTTCTAAAATGAAAGATAGTAGACATCAACTCTTCTGGGCATGCTCAGTTGAGTGTTATAATGAGCTAAGTTTGCTTTAGTTATCTAAATAAAGAAGTCAGAGTGATCTAGTGATTTTTATTTCTCACAAGTTTCTCCAAAGAGTTTTAGCTGAAACAACAAAAGAACTTCAAAATTTTGTCATCTTTTCAGGGAACAGCAACTTTTCCCCCATAAGTGTAGGAGTTTGCTCCCAGAAGTCCCTGCCTGGCTTAGTAGCTAACACAAATATCAGAGAATCAGAATAAGAGGGAAAGAGAAATGGTAGGTGCTAACTCTGGGGGAATGATGTGTATTATAGATACAAGCTTAAGAAATCTAGTTAAAATCAACAAAACAAACAAAAAATTAGAGCATGGGTAGTGAAGCAATCTGTCATAATTTGGCCTAGCAAAGCGATCATTCCAACTCCAAAAATAAAACAAAACAAAACAAAACTAAGGCCTCTGAATCTTCTTAAGGAATGAAAGTAAATTTAAAATTTTGTGGCTTTTCTTTTCTAAGATAGGATTCATTCTACTCATTCCACAGCTACAGCCTGATTCCTTCTTACCATGGTAACTTGCTGCACCGTTGCTTGGTAGCGTTACCCAGTGTACACATAGTGACCTAGCTGAATTTCTGGTCTACCACCATCTTGTTTATCATTGAGGCTATGATATCTGAAGGCTAAAAATCCTCTGTGACTGACAAGATCCAAGGTGGCCAGTTAAATGACCTTGAACACACACTGTAATCCATCTGCATGCTACACACTTCCCACAATGCCATAACAATTGACTGTTGCCAGGGTGATAGTCAGAAAGAACTGTAACAGGAGGAAAGAGGTGTTACTGGAGTTCCCACAAATCTCCGCCCCACAGGTCATGAATAGTCAGCCCACCCCTGTATTAGTATACTCCTCCTCCTCATTTCTTTTACTCTGTATCTAAGATTTTTTTCACCTCTACTGGATGGAGAAGTTAATTTGAGAACTAGAATCCTATTTTCCTATTCTTTGGCCACTGAATAAATGTGTTCTGGAAGTGCTCAATCTTTATCTCATCTTTGGGTCTGTGACACCAAAAGGAATACCTTTTAGGGGTTGCTCTCTTAGGAGAGAAACCAACAAATTATGGGTAACAGTAGGTCATGTATGTTTTTCTTGACCAGTATTTATTTAATTCTCTCCTAATAATTCCCTTACTAAAGAAGACTAAAGGGAGATCCGGGGAAGATGGCGACCAGGTGAGCAGCAAGGGAGCGAACCTCCTTAATAAACACCACCAGCTCAAGACAGACTTGGCGAGCGTGAATGCTGGGACCTCGGCTGGGAAGTTTAAACTGGGCGTATTTCTCTGAGATGCCGGGGGAGACGTGGTAGGGCGGACCAGGCTGCCGGGGCGAGACGTGGGAAAGCCCCAGACGCTGGGAGCCAGGGACGATCCCCGCGGGGAAGAAGCTTGGCTCGGTCCAAGCACAGTGGGAGCGCGGCCGCCTCGGTCCCTCCCGCCTCCCGAGCCGGTGCAGCCCCCCGGCGACTCCCGACAGAGATCGGCTTGTTAGCGG
>PVLD010032714.1:0-14361 GCA_004027595.1 Dinomys branickii
AAAAGTTCATTTGTGCTACCAGGAAGCACTTGCCTGGTGCAGAACACAGTAAATCCACCCTTTGACTATCACATGTGCCTTCTTCCTGATCTGATAAAAGCACCAGTGAAATGGAGGCTAACGTGAAACTGCTTCTTTTGTATAGATTCTGCTTATTGCTGGGGAAAAAGTAGACACACCCACAAGAAAAAAATACCTGAGGACAGGCTGAGTGTAAAAAAATTTGTGAAGTAAATGTTTAGTCAACTGAAAATGGCTAAATGGGTAGCTGAATTATACAAAAATAAAATGGGTATAACCGCCGGAATGGGAGGCTGTGGGTAATTTGCGCTCATTTTGCAGAGTCAAGATTGGGCCAAATAGACTGCTGTGCAGACTAGAACAAGGTGGTCTCCAGCCCACCGGAATCCTGCTGCAGGCGTGGGAAGCGGGGAGCAGCACCGGCCAGCTTGGCACATACAGCATGGCTTGAGCTTCAGCTGTCACGCTCTTCTACAGCTGGCTGTCACTGTGCATGACACAATCACATGCCCAGCCCTGTGACTCTGCATTACTGTGTTCCCGCCGGCGAAGGTAGAAAAGCTGTCAGTGCTCCAGGTGATTACAGTCTCAGACCTTTCCCAATCTGCTGGAAACCCATCAGTTTTGAAGTCATAAAGAAGAAACCACCAGACATTCTGTACTGCCTGATGAGTCACAATTGCAAGGACCGTCACCTACGAAGTCTTAGGGCCAAAAGGTGAAACTGAGGTCTCATTAGGCCTTTAAGTGTAACAACCAGTTTGAAGGTTTTTGCAGATTAAATGAAGTCAGAGATAGGCTTCAAAATATGCCAGTGCTGGGCAAGAAGTGGGTGAGGTATGCATGAAACAAGACTGGCTGTGTCAAGAATTGCCAGAGCTGCACAAGAAAATCAGGGGAGTTCATCACACCGCACATACTTTTTTTGTGTGTTTTATTAAGATTTTTTATTAAGCACTTGTACTTAATATGTTTTCTTTTTCTCAATTTCTTGCTTGCTCCAACCTGTCACAGAAAGTCTGTTGAGTTCTACTTGTCAGTTATTTTATAATGAATTGTGTAAATACAAGTTTGATATAGATTAGCTCTATGCAAGAAACGTTGGTTAAATACTGAGATAGGCTTGCTGCGGGGAGCCTCTTTCTTTTGTCTTTTTGAGACAGGGTTTCGCTATGCAGCTCAGGCTGGCCTTGAGCTCACTTTATAGCCCAGGCTGGTCTTGAGCTCACTTTATAGCCCAGGCTGGTCTCGAACTTGCAAAGATCCTGAGGGGAGCCTCTTACTGCATCACAGCAACTCTATAGGGGCAAGGATCACGTGGAGTATTAACAGTTACTGGTTTGCAAACCTTTCAGGGGTTAAAAACAGGACAGCCTCTCAGCATTTGAGCCACTGAGTTGAATTAATCTACACACTTCCTTGTAATGTCCTAAGTACCCAGCTGCTTGCTAGACTGACCCCATGCTTGACCCCCGATTCAGCTCAAAGAGCTAAAGTCCATGTACGGTAACATAATTATTGTTTAAAGGTTCCTTGTTCTTTCTCAGAAAGAATTCAAAGAACATTGCCCATCCCTGCCAGAAACAGGACAGTTGCCCAAGCATAACGACCCTGCTACACCTGTGTATTCATTGTGGTTTTTGTCTTTATAAGCCCTGCATACAATGGGCTTGGGGCTCTCACTTCTCAGCCTTGAAACAGAGGCGTGAGTGGGGGCCATTGTACTCAACTATTAAAAGTGCTACTGAATTCTAATTTGGCTGTTTGGGAGTTTATTGTTCTCGGACCTGTCTCATTCCTAACATCTCTCTCATCAAGATTCTTTCATTTTATGACAAAGCTATAATTCTAGAAGTTTCTCATGCTGGAAAAGACTAAGTTTGAGACGTGATCTTGCAGAACCTGAGAGGTAAGCATGGTGACTCTGAACACGGTGGCTGTGATGGAGAAAAAGAGGTCCAGTGCTCCTGGAGTGTGAGAGAGATTGGGTCAAAGTGAAAGGGTTCAAGGAGGAAATGGGAGGAAAATCTGCAGTCAGGAAACACCAACCGTGATATTTTCCAAGAAAGTAGACATCCCTGTTGGCAGTATGAGTGTTGTGGCTTGGTAAAATTTGAATTCTTGAAGACTTTAAGGTCTATATAATTTGAGATTACTTTTCTGATGAGAATATATAGAAAGTACGCCTGTATTCTCAGAGCTCCTAAATCTGGAACTACTGTGGTCAATGTTTTGCATTAAAATTGCCTTTTATCATTATTGCCTCAGGCTATAGAGTTTTGGCTTCTAAATTCATGGCATGAGCTATCAAGGCAGTTGTTTAAGGTTCTTCATAGCATTTTACTAAGCCTGATTGTATTCTGAAATTATTAACTTGGGGCATATTTTCCCAGCCCTGGCACAGTTATTTAATCAATGCCTGAAAGATCAAAGTTTTAAAGAAAATTATAATAAGACCAAGAAAAGCACAAGAAATATAATAATAAGCAAAATCACTACCATAGTGTTTCTTACCCCGAAACAATATGATTAACATCACTGACAAAATATGGCAGGTGTCAGTTAAACTTGCCAGGTAGCAAGAGCACCTACAGTTTACAATTTGTGAGTCTAAAATTGTGTGGTTTTCCCCCTAGATTTTAGAAAAATTTGGATAGTATACATTATTTCACACTTTGTTTGTAAGACAATATTTTCCCATCATGTTATTTCTGTATTTTTTATATTAATTCTTTTCTAGGTCTAGGGATTGAGCCATCACACTGGACTACATTTTTTTTGTATGTTGGGACAATGTCTTGTTGACAAATTGCTCAGGCTGTGATTGAATTTGTAGGTTCGTGCCTCAGCCTCTCAGAGTGCTGAGATTACCTGTATCACAAGCACCGTCATGGTCCGTGATATAAAGATTTTTGAGATATAACTGTGGTTTCTTAGGTAATGAAAGAGAATAATAAAAATAGATGAAAAATAAACGGATCCAACTAGAAGTGGTGCTAGCTGGGCAGGGTGGCACATGCCTGTAATCCCAGCACCTGAGAGGCTAACACGAGGATGGCTGCAAGTTTGAGGTCAGCATGGGCCACATAGTGAATTCAAGGCCAGCCTGGAATAGAGACCCTGTCTCAAAAAGAAACCAACTAGAAGTGGTCCTTTTATCTTTGGAACTCTAAAACAATTATGGCAGATCATTTGCAACATGATGCTGTGCTGAATCTATATTCGTAACTTTTATTCCCGTTTCCTGGGCAGTCATCTCAAGAATCACCTCTGTACCCATCCCCTTGCCTGTGCTCATTGTGTTTCTCCTCTCCACAGGTTATCCATGAGTACAGTGAGCAGTGTGTCAGTAAATACTAAAATTCAGTTCTCAAAAGGGGAAAATTCTAACTTATAGCAGCTCATTTCAAGGTATGAATATGTAAGAGGAATGCAAAATTGGCTTTCACAAGTCACTGTGAGATAATTCCAACACACCACTGAAAGTTTTCAAATTTCAAGTTACAATTCATTGGTGGATCTTGCAAACCAGTAGTGGGTTATGCTTGTGGGTTATGAACAACATTTTTTTGAAATGAAAAGTAGATTGTTTTACACATAAGAATATTGTTTTGTGAAATTGTTGCTTCTATAATTTTAAATATTTAGGAAGTCATAAATGTAATGTTCTTATTGTAGCTCATTTTTTAAAAAGACTAAAAGCCACCAATATTTCTTTGAAACAAAAACAAAAAACTAAGATCTTCCCTTTACTCCACAGCTTCCTCAGCTACAATGCTCTCTGACTTCCTCTTTACAGCAAAAGTTCTTAAAGTATTTACGTCATTATCTCTACCACCGCTCTGCCTTACATTTTCCCATTCCTTTCCTTGGTTCCTGTGACCTCCATGTTGCTCAGTCTTGGCTGTTGCCCTTTTCTTGGCTTTTGTGACACCATCCTCAACAGGTTGCCATGGCTGCACCTTCCTAGTCTCACTGTTGCCTTTTTCTTTTTGTTGGCTCTGTCCAAATTCTTTTTCTATCTATCCTGTACATTCCCACAACTTCTTACCATTTTCCTCCATCTACTATGTTGACAGCCTTAGTTTCCCGAATATACTCTCATTTCCAAGAGCCTCGGGAGCTTTGCATTAGCTGTCTCTTCAGCCTGGAAGGCTTACAGCACTGAGATGTATTTATTTCACCTTATTTTGACATTGTAACAGAACTATGGAAAGCCACGCAAAATCTTAGATATCCAATTGCTCTTCCCTTTATGAATAACTTAACATATCAACCTATTTCATGCAACACATTCCCGTAGGCCTCAAAGAATGTGTGAGACAGGCTCCTTTCCTCAATGTACAATCCAGTGGAATAGATAACACACACAGTCCAAGGCAGTGCATGTCAAGGGTTAAACTCAGCTACTCAACTGGATCTTGAAGAAAGAATCAAACTTAGAAAATGGATGAGGAGGAGGAGAAAAAAGTTATAATGAATAAAAATGTAAGTATGTTGGTCTTCTTCAATTTAAATGAAAAATTGAAACAAAAGCCAAAGAGGAGGAAGTCCAGCCTACTGACACGAAAACATGACTTTCAAAACAAGGTTGGCTATAAAGGTAAAGCTAACAGTAACTCTTGAGGTCTTTCATACCAAACAAACAGGACACAGCACAACCTGCCCAAGTAGCCCACGTGACTTTACTTGTCTATCTCTCAGACGTTTCTACAGCGAATGGGTCAAAACTATCAGCCAAGGTGGGTCCCTGACTGTGAAGCTGGGAACTGAGTACCTAATGTTCAAAACTGGGCTCCATATAGTTTAAATTGTTTCTTCAACTTAGAAAACTCCAAGCGCACAAGAGAACTGGCGGTCAGCATCTCGGCCGCGCTTTCACCAAAGAAAACCAGGACGACGCTCTGACTCCGAAGCCCAACAGACCGCGGATCCCGGGAGTGCGAAATCGGAAATGGGCGGAGATTGACTTCCTTTACTTCCCGTAGACGCCAGGGACGCAGTACCCGGATCCTGGACGGCACCCCTCCGCAGACAAACAGCATCCTCAGTCCCGGGTAAGTCGGGTGACACTGGGCTCACTGGTGGCCGTGGCCAGGGTCGTGACTGCCCTGGTGGTCGTGCCGGCGGAGTGATCCGGATGTTGCTGTCCCAAAATTAGTTTGGTGAATGGGACCAGCGGATTAGGCATCCGGTCCGGCGGCGCGGAAGCGGGAAGGCAGCGGCGGGAAGGCAGCGACTGCCGGAGGCGCGCCAGGAAAATGAGGGTTGTCGGGGTCCTGGTCCTCCCTGGATAGTCTCGCGCGCAGTAGGCTGGGGTGTCACCTCTCTGCCAGCCTTCCCACTCTCATGCCCTGGCTGCTCTCTGTCGGCTCTGTTTTGGCGCTGGTTGAGCGCCACCGCCGAACGGCGGAGGGGACAAGTTCTTCCAGGCATTTCTGACAGGCGTCTGTTGCTCTCCCTGACTGTAAGCGCGTGGTGTAAGGCGCTGAGTCACTTGGCCGCAGCGCTGAGCGGCTCTAACGCGAACCCCCGAGTCCCCGTGACCGTCCTAAAGCCCCAGTGCCGAATGCTTGGGAAACCAAGTGCAGTGACAACGCGGTCTGGGTGCTTCGGGGACGCACTATTTTGAACCCCATGGGGCTTAAACTGGACCAGTGTGGTTGTGATATAAATTATGAATGTGGTCATGGCAACCCAGTCTTCCGTGCTTTTTGCTCTTGTTTCTGTTTCCAGAATTTCACCGCGCTGAACCAAAATTGTTGAGGTTTTGATTAACACGTGAGTTAGTGGGAGAGACTGGAGTTATAGTTAGGTGGCAGACCGAGAGGGGTGCATTGTTTTTCTGCCAGTAAAGAAAAACATAATCGGTCTGGTTAACGCACATTGCTGTACAGTTTGAGAAGGTTGCTGGAAGTAAATAAAGGACGCTTTAGTTTCATTTCTCTTTTAGTTCTGCGCAGAGTCAAGTCTTCCCTAGGATATTTCATGTAGTGTTCTAGAAATTTTTATCGTTAAAAATGTGTTTGATACATTCTCTTATCCTTTTAGCAGCAGAGAAAATAGTATTTTATTATTATTATTCGAAGAACTGAGTTTTCTCCCTCTTGATTTATTTGGAGGAGGAAGAGCAACCCCTTTTTATTAATAATTGTAGTCAACGCATAGTAATCGCTGTTCCCCTGTTTTGGCTTATTAGAACAAACGCAATATACCCATCCTGTGAGGACTTAGTTTACAGACATGAAATATTAAATGAGTACTTCTGATGGCTGTGGAGGACTGTTTGAGCAGTGTTTGTCATCATTTTATTTTAGGTTTTGTGTGTGAACCTAGGACTGGAGGATGTGAAGCACACACTTACCATTGAGCTATACCCCTAGCCTACTATTTAGTATTTTTCAACAATAATCTCATGTTAGAAATCTTCTGCTGATGTATTTAAAAAATATTTTCTACATTCATAATCCAAAATTATTTACTATATGAATGAAAACTAGCAAGAATGTGGGTTAGATCTTTGTAATAACATTCTATTATTTGGGAAATATCAGTAAAATAACTTATAATTTAAACATAAAAGTTATGAAGAAAAATAATGCATGCTTGTTTTTCTTTTGATTTTGATTTTACACAGGGCGAGTACCTCGGTTTCAGTGTGGATAACCTTTAAGTGAAACATAGTTAAAGTCTTATTCATTGAAGAGTGATTCCAATCAACAAAGTCTACATTAAATTGGAAAAGAATTATGTTGTCTTTAAACAACCTTCAAAATATCATCAATAACCCGGTAACATTTCTATAAAATCGTTCTTCCTCTATGACCAGATTGAGAGCAAATTCAATTGACTAGTGATTATCCCCTGGGTGACAGAGCAAGAATAAAACTCAGTAAATATGTGTAAAGTACTTGCTGTGTGCTAGGGACTGTGGTGGGTGCTGACTGAGAAATAGATGTGACCCTTGTCCTGTAGTGGAGGAAGAGGTCACAGTGACAGTATGAGGTGAGAAGAACAGAGTTAAAACAGGAGACGCGGGGGGACATGAAAAGAGTGCCAGTTTGGGGTAGAGGTAGGGAGGGGGCTGTACCAGAAATCACCATTTCAAAAGGAAAATGGGTTTGTTACTGTACTCATTTTTACTTTCTTTTTAAAATTAGAACATTAGAACATTTCGGCTTTTCTCTCTACATTTCAAATACTTCTTAGTACTCATGCAAGGAGAATGTCCAGGCAGTGTTGATCTGGAACATGAGAAGTAAGGGTCTTGTCCAGCTTGGATGGTCCAAGGGCCTCTGAATTGACTGGAATTGCTGGAAACTCTCGTAACTCTGCTGGGCAGTAAAGAATTTGTTTTAGTTTTATTTGGTGATAGAATCTAGAACTAATGTCTGGTTTCCACTTATTTAAAGCAGCATTTAGGTTTGAGGTAGGGCAGATGCTTTATGGTAATTACTGTGAAAGACTTGGCCATTAAAGCTGGCAAGAATGTTACGAAAAAGGCCCTGGACCAGTCTTGTTAGCGTGTGGGTTCGGACTTTTGTTAATTATTTTGTACCTGTAATCCCTTTCCCCTATATTTTAATGTCATTGTGTAAAATGAAGTAAAACCAGCTAGAAAGATGGTGAGTTTGAGGTCAGCCTGGGCTACTTAGTAAGACTGTCTCCAACAAAAAAAAAAAAAAAAAAAAAAAAAGAGGGAGATGAGGTCCAACTATCATATCAGGCAAACTCAGGAGCAGTAGGTTTGAAAAGGGGACCTTGCTCCGTTTGACACCAGTGAAACATTTTTAAGTGATTTTCTGCATAGTACGTGTAGTTTAAAAAAATCTCATGGTTGTAGACTGATTTTTCGTTTAAGATTGTAAAACAGTATTAGGATACCCGCCAAGAGAGAGTGAAGTGTGTCACTTTGGCTCAAGCTGGAGAGCAGAGGGAATGGAAAGCCCAGGTTACACTGCCTATTCCTGCCCTTTCCATGGAAGGATGCCTTACTTAAATACTAGAAAAAAACATTATAGACGGAATTCCTCACGTGTCTTGACTCTAGCGTGTGGCGATTCCTGTGATTGCTGGAGTCAGCACCCTTGACTGCAGAGTTGGAACAAAAATAACTAGACTTTCTTAAGTCTGGAGAAGCACTGCTGCCAGAGACCAGGAAGTGGCGGGGCCCTCCCCGAGTGGGCGGGTGCTGTGACAGACATGTGGCAATAGCTCCTCTCCCCACAGGTTCTCCCTTTTATGGTCAGTTCTAACAAAGGGTTTGAGTAGAGGCAGAAAAACAGCCCTGGATGGCAAAAATAACATTTTGTCTGTCTTTAAGTTTCCCTGTTGTTAAATGTTTATAGTATCTGGTTCTGTTTATAGTTTTTTGTTCTTCCTGTGTTCAAAAGACCTCCCCCTTTAAAAAAGAACTTGTAAATAACTTCTGATATTTTAAGTTATCAACTAGGATATTGTACAAACTAGACTCAGAAAAAGTTATTTTTTAAATCATGGTTTTATTTTGTCTACTACCATCAAACCAAAAGTGTTTATCGCATTTCCACTATATTATTTGTTGGGTATTATGAAGGCACAACTACAATCTTTTGATTTTTATTTCATTAATGTTTTTAAATTTTTGGCCCATACTGTGACAAACTGTCCATATTAACTTTTCTTGAAAAGACATTATATTGTATTTTTTATTTAGCATATTTCTTTGACTAATTCCATTGATAGAATCTAATCTAAGGTTTAAAAAATCAAGGGCATTTTTTTCTCTGTTCTCAAATTTTGTTTTGTTTTTTTGAGACAAAGTCTCACCATATAGGTCAGGCTAAAGTCTCACTACATAGGTCAGGCTAGCGTTGGACTCACTATGTTGCCTAAGCTGGCCTCAAACAGTGGTCCTACTGCTACAGCTTCCACAGTGTTGGGATTACAGGCATGTGCCACCATGCCTGGGCGTTCTGCATTGAGATTGAGTCAATTATTTGGAAGACAATTAAGTTCAGACTGGAGAAGCTGTCAGGGAAATCCATTCTTGGGCAGTTCATTGTCTTCCTGTATGTTTTACTATTGTTATTCTTTATAGAGTTCTTAAAATTTGATTAAGTGCTAGCTGGCTAAGAAGTTACTTAGAGATTAGACAGATGGGTTGTTTCTCTAGCTTAATAAGCTGCTTGTCTACATTTCTCCCTCCTGGTGCTGAATGGGAATGCAGAGCCCTGGTTTGACAGGCCTCTCTCCTACCCCTGTGCTGAGCCACAACCAGCTTTGGTGACTCACCAGCAGAGGATTGTGCTCATGGCTATGATTTATTGCAGTAGGAGGTCATAGAGCAAAACTGCAAAGGGAAAAGGCACTGGGGTCAAAGTCCAGGGGACACCTGGGGCAGTTTTCTAAGGTCTTAAATCCCCCAGCAGTAAGTGTGACTTGCATGTGAAATGCCTGTTTGGGAAGGTTAGACACCCTTTGTGCCTGGGGCTTTTTACTGCAGCTGGTCACATATGCACCAGCTTCTCTCTTGTACACACCACAGTTCCAGACTCCCAGAGAAAAGCGGATGTTTAGCATAACCATGTTGTTTACGTCAACAGGTACAGACATCAATCCGTGTTGCTTAGGTGGGTGCCTTCTAAAATTTCAAGTTTAGGTGCTATCTCAGTTACTTTTTCATTCGCTGGGACAAAATATCCAACACTGTGCAGGAGGAAAGGTTTATTTCCGTTCACAGTTTGTAGAGGTTTCAGGCAGAGCTAGTTCCAAGGCAGGGTGGTGCGGCACAGGGGCAGGGCAAAGGAGAAACAGGCCACAGCAAGGCAGGCAGGAAGCAGCAGCAGCAAACCTGCCTTCTTTCTGTCCCTTAGAAGTCTATGTAGGCTAAAGCCTATTGGTTGGCGCTACCCATAGGCAGAGTGGGGTTTCTCATTACCTGCATGCAGAACAGCACTAAGCCAGTCAGTGGGCTAGTCCAACTATCACACCCTTAATCCACAGCCACACACACTAGATGCAGCCACCTCTGAAAAAGCCCCCCCGTGAGCACTAAGGCTTTGGGAAGCCATCTAGATATAAACCCTAACAGGCACTGTTCAGGGACTAGGCTTGGAAGGAGGCCTTTTAAGGGACTCAGCCAAGCCCTTCCTGAGACACCTAATGTTCGAAACTCATGGAGGCTTTGCTTTCTGACTCTTTCAGCTCCCTTCTTCCTTCCATCCTTGGTAATGAGGACTGAACTCAGGACCTTTGTACTGAGCTACATCCCCAGCCCTATTTTTAAAATTTTTATTTTGAGACAGCTTCTGAGTTTATGTACTGCATGTGCTTATGTATGTACTCAGTTTATGTACTTTTGAGAGCTTCTGAATCCAGCTTAACCAAGATGTGTTAATACCTGCACTAATCATTTCTACTCAATCTTGTGAATATGAGTCCTGAGCATCCACCATCACATCCTTGTGAATATGAGTTCTGTGTGGTCCTGTATGTAATTCCTTTCAATGGATTTGCTGTTAGATGTCCTGTGACTCCTCATTAAAACTAACGTCATCATCACCTTTCTTCTGAATCCTGTTTCCTTGCAGGTTTATCGACTTGGTAGATCTTGGAGACTTTGAAATATCTCTTGTATCTGTCTCCTCTCTTTCTGGCCCACGCGTCAGTGTCCCCTGACAGCAACCTGTTTCATGCCCTTAGCACATCCTGCCAGACTCACTGGGGCTGGTGTTTGTGCGCTCCACTTCCATTTTTCATTCTAGAATTGGATGCTGGCCCTGCCTTTCTTGAGTGTTCCAGGCTGCCTCCTCTCTCCCTAGTAGGTCTTGTTTCCTGCCTTCTGCGTCTGTGATTGTTGCCGATGCCCTCTTTCTCATCCACGTTGTACCCAGTGCACAGCATACTCGCTTCTTAGACCATCTTTGGCGACTCAGTTGAGATTCTTTCTGATCACATTTTCCTGAAGCATTTATTTGACTCTTACTTACTGCCCTATTTTTTAGATGTTGAATTGGTCAGAGTTAGTAGTTGCAAGAAAGAGAATCCAACTCTAACTTAAGCAGAAGGAATTTGTTAAATGATACTGAGTAGTTTTCAGACTCTAGAGGTCTGAAGAGCTGTGCTTGTGACTGCATAGCCACAGACACCCCTGCCCCAAGTCATACCAGAAGACTGCTCCCACGGAGAGACATCTGTTGTCACCACTAGGTAGGCAGGGGTGGTACTTGGCACTGGCAGGACCACCAGTGCCACTCCTACTCTGGGCCCGGTGCAGCTACTGCCCTCTTGCCAGAGTGAATTGTGCACATTGTGGCCTCTTACTAACACCAGTTTAACTTAAAGTACAAGCTGGGAGTTCTGATGGGAATGCTGCCACACACCTTTGCCCATATCATATTTTCCAGAAGTGGAAAGAGTCTGATTTTTGACAAAAAAGTAGAATATCACGTCCCATCCCTTTTCCCACGCTAATTGTGGGAAGAGGTTGATACGCCAGCAAGTTTTTTCTCCATTATCAGATTATGATAAGTCCTTGACTTACAAACATTTGGTTTCAAACTTTCATAGAAAACAGACTTCAAATTATGAACATTTGTAGCTATAAATGAATCATAGAAGTAGCTCATGTGTCTGCTGGACATTGCCACAGTTGTGCTGCTGTGTGCTTATGGCGCTGTGATGGTGTACAGTAGTACAGTGCTCAGTCAGGGCTCAGAATGTCCAGAAGCAAGAGGAAAAGCAGTGGTGAGGTGGTGGGAAGCTAGGAAACACAAAGCAGCACACAGTGTATATTTGTGTCAAAGGTGTGAGAGGATTCACTTTGTTGGACTTACAAATGAATTCAACTTAGGAACATTCTCCCGGAATGGAACTCGTTCATAAGTCAGGGACTTATTGTATAAAGGGAAAGTTTTATTTCACAAAGCCCATAGCCAAATAAAAATTACTGTTAATTTTGCATCTTTTTCCAAAGAACTCAGCAGTTTGCAGATACTATAGTTCCTTAGGCCTGTTGTTCCTTGTTGCTGTTTGAATGGTAAAGATGTCTTGGAAATTCTAGAATCTGAGCAATTTATGTGCAGCTTTAAAAAACGCAGTCTTTCTTAATTGCTTGGTGAGTAATTTCATTTTTGTAAATGTCCACTTGTTAACAGTTTTTCCTTTAGAGAATCCCCTATGTTGGCACCATTTCTGAGCAGCTGGAGCCTGGATCCTTGATTGTCATCTGTGGCCATGTTCCTGGTGACGCTGAAAGGTAAAATCCCTGTGTTAGATGAAAGAACACCGGTCACCTGTTTCTCTGTGATGGTGGAATAATAACAAAAGTAACGTGAGAGAGACCATTCTGATACTTTGAGTCCTGATTTATTTCATCAACAGCCTCAGCAAGGTGCTGTGAAAGTGGGAATGACTAACTAGAGAT
This sequence comes from Dinomys branickii, assembly GCA_004027595.1. Lineage (NCBI taxonomy): Eukaryota > Metazoa > Chordata > Mammalia > Rodentia > Dinomyidae > Dinomys > Dinomys branickii. Next base: position 12,428 of record PVLD010032714.1, read on the forward strand.
TCTTGTTTTCTTTTTCATTGTGAAAGTCTGATTTCATTATAAAGAATTAGCTATGGGGAAGGCATCCTCCAGAGAGTCTAACCTCCCTGCAGCATCTTTGGGTACCAGCTCTGTACTCAGTGTCAGTGACGATTGGGTTCAGTTCTGTGTGGCTGACACCCAGGTATCTGAGTTAACCAAGATGTGGAAATGTCTTAAGGAGTTGCCCCAGCTTTTGTAGTCAACTCTGTCTTGTCGTTAGAGAAGCTGGCTCCTGGCTCTCACACTCTTCCTGGAGGCCTTTCCCAGGGTCTAGCAGCTAGAACTCTAGCACCCATCTGTGTTTTGAGTAGCTGGGCAGTGTTTGTAGCCATGAGGTGGGGCTGCTTGGATCCAGGGCAAGTGCCTACTTGCTTCTGAGCCACTTCACTTCTATTTTGGCCAAGATGGGACCACACAGACAGGGCTGGCTTCCAGGGAGTGGAGAGAAGGAGGCTTTTATTCGGGACCCGGTTCAGATTCAGGGGCTCTGCTATGAGGAAGAAAGGTGAGCCAAATAGCTGTTTGGGCCATGCAGGTGAAGGATAGGAGTCTGTTGTCACTTGGCCTGGGGGCTGGTTCTGGCTGGGCTTTTCCTCCACTTGCCTTCTAGGGCTCACATGGTCCCCACTGTCCCCCAGAGATTCCAGGTGGACCTGCAATGTGGCAGTAGCGTGAAGCCCCGGGCCAATGTGGCCTTTCACTTCAACCCCCGCTTCAAACGAGCGAACTACATTGTCTGCAACACTCTGACAAACGAAAGGTGGGGGTGGGAAGAGATCACCTATGACATGCCCTTCCAAAAAGAAAAATCTTTTGAAATCGTGATCATGGTGCTGAAGGACAAATTCCAGGTGAGTTGTGAAAAGGATGGGGTCTCATCAGGGGTTAGTGCACAGGAGGCTCTTCCCATGCAGAGTGTACACCCAGTACTTACATCTGAGACATAGCCGTACTCTGTCATCTTCCTCTAAAGGACTAGGCAGGTACCTTAGTGTGGGCTGGGGACTACTCCCCTCTTTCCTGTTGTAGCCCTAGAGTGGCCACATCTGACTGTTTCCCTGTATGGCTGAGTTCTTAATTTATACCAAATCATATTATTATGGGAGTGAATTATTTATTTATTTATTTTTAAATTTTAAAGACAAAAGAATGGAGACATATGAACCAGAAAAGCCATAAACAATACAGAAAATACAAAGTTATACAGAATATAGTAGGGAATTAGAACTGGATGTTGCATTACATAGTTATCTTCACATTAGTTAACACAAAAACATTAAAGGAAATACCAAATTATAGAGAAGATAGTAGGGAATTTGCACTGGATGCTGTATAATATAAAGTTATCTTCACTTCTGCTAGTACAAAAACGGCTTAGGAAATACAGAATTATAGAGAACATAGAGGGGAATTAGCTCTGGATGCTGTCCTACATAATGTTACCTTCGTCTTTGTTACTCAGGTTACACAGATGATGGCCCTTTTGATCAGTTCGTTTTTTCTCCTCCCTCATCTCCATTGCCCTACCACTCAATCAGTCATCTTCCCTGTGATAATAACTGTACTCCTGGGTTTATCTATATCCTTGGACTCTCACCTTGGGAAGAGATATAGCTGCCTCAGACTATAACATACAGGGGTGTATACAAACTGCCATGGTTGGAGGTGGGAAAGCACATATGCTCACAGCAGACCGCCCGGCTCCACCCTGTCCTCGTGCTATGGGTGGGGGCGGGTCCAGACCATGTGGCTCCAGCATTACCGTTCCCCACCCCTTGCAGCTGGGCAATGGGTCTCCGAAGCTGAAGCTACGAACGCCGAAACGAGGGCGTGGGCCAGGGGTGTGCTTGGAGCGGCAACCTCCTCCCTCTCTATCTCGTCTCCCTCCAACTGCGCCATGTCAGATCTGCGAT
>PVLD010032715.1:0-14359 GCA_004027595.1 Dinomys branickii
AAAACAATTGAGGAAATACAGAATTATAGAGAACACAGAAGGGAATTAGCTCTGGATGCTGTCCTACATAATGTTACCTTCACCTTTGTTACTCAGTTACACAGATGATGGCCCATTTGATCATTCAGTTTTTCTCCTCCCTCATCTCCGTTGTCCTACCACTCAATCAGTCATCTTCCCTGTGATAATAACTGTACTCTTGGGTTTATCTATACCCCTGGACTCTGGCCTTGGGAAGACATATAGCTGCCTCAGACTATACTATAGCATACATGGGTGTATACAAACTGCCATGGTCGGAGGTGGAAAAGCACATATGCTCACAGCGGACCACCCAGCTCCACCCCGTCGCCATGCTATGGGTGTGGGCGGGTCCAGTCCGTGAGGTGCCCTCAGTGGGGCCCTCAGCAGAGCAGCCGCGGGGCCCACGACGGAGCAGCTACCAGGGCCCACTGCGGAGCAGCCGCAGGGCCCACAGTGGAGTAGCCGCCAATGCCAGTTTTTTTTGTACCGGGATTCAAACTCAGGACTTTGCACTTGCCAGGCAGGTACTTGTGCCATTGAGCTATTTCCCTGGCCTGAAGCAACCTTTCATGGCGGTGCAACACATCAAAAACGAGTAAAAAGAGAGGAGAGAGGTGTACTTTCTTTTTAAAAAATTACATTCTTTTCTGGAGAGAACATGGAAATTTAAAAAGAGACAAAGAAGAAAGTAAAATAGTTCCCTCAATTTCATTATCTGGAACATTATTCTTTAAAAATATCTTCACTGAGTTTTTATTAGATTTTTTTCAGTTGCAAAATAAATGTTGATTGGAACGAACATTGCACAATACAAAATAGTATGAAGAAAAACAGCCCTCAGGGTATAATATCAATTTTGTCATAAAAGCATATTGTTGTGGGCGTATAATACCCACGTTTATCCTTTAGAATATTTCTATTGATGAGTTATTAATTTTGTGAGTTTTATTATATTAAACAATGAGTAATTAACAGGAAAAAAATTTTAAAATGAAATACTGAATTTTTAATCTAAAACAATTTTTGACATTGCCTTTTTGGGGTACAACAAAGTCTAAAGAGTAATAAATAAATTTATATATGAACAATGAAATACCAGTGGAAATCTACAAGAAAAAATCTTCGATTATCATATCTAAGGCAGTCTTCACACATGACAAAAGCACGTTCTGCACACACGGTATCGCTTACACTGACAGCACATGCATTTGCTTTCCTGGCCTTTTTATAGGACATACTTGACATCTGGCTGGTCTTGCCGTTTTGTCAGGAGCTTCTTATATAATGTGTAGTTAACAGGAATATAAAATATCAAAATAAAATATTAAATTTTGTCATATGTATTGCATGTTTAGAATAAACGTTTTCACATCAGCTGTGTACTTGTTTAGAAAATCTAAAATAACATCCGAAATAAATTCCTATATAAACTGCAATGACAATACCAATAGAACTCTCCTACAAAAATCTGCTTCAGTTGTCACAGCCACAGCAGTCTTTATACATGACAACTGCATGCTTCATGCATGTGTCTTACACTGACAGCACATGTGCTTGGCTTTCCTATGTGGCAGGCCCTTCTTGTCACCTCTCATCTTCCCATTCTATCAGAAGCATCATACTATATTGTACAATGTGCACCTAGGAAAATAAGGTATCAAAAAATCAAATATGTAATGAGAACTTAGAATAGATGCCTGCATTTTTATATCAGGCGTTTACTTGCTAACAAAACCTAAAAGATAACATCAGAAATAAAAACTTCTGTAAATAGAAACAAAAGTCCACCACCGATACAATCTTTGCTTCAGCTGTCCTTGCCAACGCAGTCCTCACACGACAGCCGCGTGTTCCATACACAAGTATTGCTTACACTGATAGCGTGTATGGTTTGTTTTCCTGTCCTTTTCTGTCGGGCACCGTTGACATCGTTTTGGTTTTCCTGTTGTAGTAGGTCTTTGTGATGCTGCACCTACTTGTTCACCTCTCAGCTCACCAGTGTGCTCCACAATTTGTTTGCATAGTTCCCTGGGCAGAAACATTTTGTTTTTTTCTCTTCTATAAATGATCTCTTGAGTTTCAGTCCAATTTTTTAAGAAAATTTCTCGGTGATATTTTTCACTTGTTATTTTCTTTGTAAATTATGAAACTATCTACATCACACATGTTTAGAATTAAGTAAAAAAAAATTGGTCAACATTTTGTTTCAAGTGACATCATAATCAACAACATGTCTGCCTTTGGTTTTGATGTAGAAAGTTACCATCTCAGGCTTCCTTTGTCCAGATTTTCCTGTCAATATTTCCATCATGGTGTAATGTTTACATCAACAGTACTAGCTTGTTTTTCTTCTGCTATATACGAGGGCAGTGTTATATCTTTATAAAATCCAAAAGGTTGTACTGTACAATTCTGTTTTGAAATTGCAACGTGTCATTTGGAATTTCTGCTTTGTTCCTGTGTACAGTTCCTATGCTGGTCAACTTATGCTCTGCTAGCAAATGTAACATCAACTGGAAACTGGTAAAGCAATTGTTGAATATCACATTCCAGTTAGTTTGGAAGATAGGAGCAACACTTCTGTTCACAACATCATTATTACTATAAAAAAAATTTATTACTATACAAATAAGGACCTGGTGGCTGAGTTCCAGGATAAATTTCTAAATTAAAAGCATAATAAGTCTGTGCATCTGCAAAGGCAGAAATTTTTATGCTGTATTTTAAAGTTTTTGGTTTTTTTTAGAAATATACTGCCTGAAGCTACAGCAACCATGAAATGCTGCAAGATGTTCATCACTAGTCATGTATTCAGATGGTGTGTAAATTGCTTGACAATTACCCGCAAATCTCTCAAACCATGAGCAGATTGAGCAGACAGATTATCCTTTCTTTTTCTTTCTTGGTGGGTGATTTTGTCATTACACCTCAGGCAATTTTGAAGGACTCCAAATCTCCTTTATTCTACAAACCTCAAGCCCACACCCATCACTTTCTGTAAGTCTTTTACATTACTTCAATTGTCATGAGAAAGCCCTGGTAAGTACAGCAGACCTCTGAATGCTTTCAGTTTAGCTAGTGAGGTGTTACAATAAATATATTTTTGAACATGGCTATTGGTGCCTACAGAACATTTTACTTGTATTTCAGCATTTGTGTATTTCACAACACCTTGTAGCATTTCATCTGTTACAAACCATTTCCAACACTGAATGGCCTTGCTGGAATTCTATCCAATATGTTTCACCCCTGCCAAGATCCTCACTATATTTTTGGGCCTAGTTCTAACATTGGATCGTTCCTTTTGGTTGTGTGACCATTTGGTACCATTTCTGCTACTCATATATGTAGTCACGTTGTTTTCTTTGTCCTCTGAATCAAGGAAGTCGGCATCCCCTGTGTCTGTGTCTCGCTCCATTTCACTGTCACAGTACTTGTGGCTCACATGGCCAACATCAAAGTCGTTACCATCTTCATCATCTGTGCAGGAATGATCTGATGACTCACTTTCAACCTCTTCCAAAACTTGTACATCTGGTTTTTCATGTGCCATTGTACTGAATTGGGCTACTTCTACCAGAAAAATCAAAAGAAGACTTTTTTAAAAAAATAACATTCTAAGTGCACAGAAATTTAGCAATGACCATTTCATGGTAAAACTCCCCTGCTGCTGCTTTGGATCCCCTGTATATACCTTGCTGTTCATCTGCTGAGTGAATGCACAAATGGGTTTTTGTTTTCCCCAGGCATAGCTACTGTGAGTCACACCCACATTCCATTTATGGTAAAATACATGTTTACAGAACAGAAGAGTGGTGTGGGTATATTTTACTCCCTGAGATGCTCAGGTAAACTTACACAAAACCTGTTGTTAGACGGAGCGTTATGTGGGTAAAAATCCCAGTTTGACACTTTTGCGGGCATGCGCGCACCTTGCCATTCATCATACCAAGCGAGTAAACACGAAGATTGCTTCCTGTATCCCCCAGTTGCAGGTACTGAAAAGCACAGCCAGCTACTATTATGCTAAAGTGCAAATTTACAGTAGAAAAATTGGGATGCGTTGTTGTAGCCCAGTGTTTTGTCCCACGAGAATGCTCTCACCCCTAATTTCTCCAGGCCAATTTCCTTGAAGTAATCATCACCAATAGACTGCGGAGCTCTCTTCTGTGCTCATACAAAACTGTACAAAGACTGATACGTAAAGTGAGGGGAGGCTTGGGGGATTAGATGTCAGGTGTTTTTGGCTAAAATGAGACAAGTCACTTAATACATCATGTCTAGTCCTCCAAGACTGTATGCCCAAGCTCAAGCTTATGGTCTTGGTTGTTTGAGACAGGGTCTCGCTATGTAATTTAGGCTGCCCTTGAACTCCTGGAGATCCTCAATGTAAATTCCAGGAATGCAGTGTTTTGTGTCTGTTTTGGTCAGTGTTATTCACCAAAACAGCAATGCGTGGCAGGTCCTAAAGAAATGCCTGTTGGATGTTCAGGTTTCTAGTGTTAATACAATTCACATTCCTGTAGCAATATACAAATCTGATCTCCCTTAGTCTTAAAAACACTGTTAGAGCCAACTTCACAGGTTCAACAAATAAATATGTTGTTATTATTTCAGGTTACTTGGACTGGACTCAAAGTGGAGTTTATTATTTTCATGTGTCTACTTGCTCTTTGTGTTGTCACTCTGATAAGTCACCTGTACAAATCCTGCATCTTATTTTCTATTTTGAGTCTTGTAAGGCTTCTAATACATTTGCTGCACAGTTTTGTAGTCTAGGATTTATCTTGTTACTGTTTATAAAATATTTTGATATGTAAAAATCTTTAACACTTGTGTGTTTAAATATGTTTGTTTTTCCTTATGATCCCTGGAGTTTCTAATCCTGCCTAAAAACATCCTTTCCACTCCAGGGTTCTATAAATACATGTGTAGGTTTTCTTCTGATATTTTTATTATTTTAATTTTGCTTTGATTTTTGTACAATCACAATCAAAAAGAATTTTTTTTTTTAGACAAGGTCTCGCAATGCAGTTCAGGCAGGTGTTTGTGCTGCTGGGCTATATCCCCGGCTGTCTTCTTTCTTTTTCTCTTTCATAGAGAGCCATTTATTATGATATTTATGAAGTAAGCTGTCCTTTACCTTCATGAGTTGAAATGACATTTTATGTGTGTATCTTTGAATTTATTTTCTTTTGCTAATTTCAGTGTTATTTTTGTGCTGATGCCATATTGTTTTACTCATAGTGCTCTGTGGTGAATTTTAATATCAAAAGGCAAATCTATATTCAGTTCCATTTTTTCCATAGTTTTCTTGACATTTATTCTTTCATAGGAACATTAAAATCGTTTCAGTCAGTTTCCCTGAAAGACTCACTGGGATTTTTTGTTCAAATTGCATAAATTTTTGATACTAAATTGAGCCTAACATTTTCATCATGTTGCCCTCACATTTATATTTCTTCATTCTAGTTTTGTTTTATATTTTTTCATAAAATAATACTGCTTTCACCATGTAAATTGTATACTTTTCATAAGTACATGAACTGACTACTGCTAGAGCATAAAAAAGAAAAGCTGTTTGTTTTCATGTATTTTATGCACCCAGTTAATCTATCACATTATTTTCCCGATTCTCTCTCTCTCTCTTTTGGGGGTGGGAACAGGGTCTACCTATATAGTCCAGGCTGGCCTTGAACTCGTGGCAATCCTCCTGGCTCAGCCTCCCAAGTGCTGGGATTATAGGTGTGTGCCACCATGCCTGGCTTCTCATTGTGCTTTAAATCTTAAATTTCTATGTGTGTGAAGTCATAGCAGAAAAAGATGTAAATTATTTCTTTGCATTTTATATCAGCTAGAACTTCTAGAACAATGCTAATCCTCCATATTATAGCAAACATTCCTGTGTTACTCCTGATTTTAATGGAAATGCTTTAGTATTTAAACATTTAATACAATATTGGTGTTGGGAAATATGATCTACCAAGGTTAATTTCCTTCAATTATTATTTTACTTAGCGATTTTATTAAAAATGACCAATATTATCAAATGACTATTAGCTACCTATTAACATAATTACTTGGTTTTCTCTTTTTGTTTGTTGATATAAGTACATTGAATTCTTTTATAGATTTTTCTACATTTCTAGGGTAAAAGTAATCTTGGGCAGTTTCATTGTTCTTTAAATATATTCTTCATGACTTGGCTAGGATTTTATTCAGAATTTTTATATCTAATTTTATAGTTCTGATGTTTCTCATTTTGTACTATTGTTGTTTGACAACAATAGATCATATTGTTACCTGAATGTAACTTTAATCAGTTCTATAAGATAAACTTGGAAACTTTTCTATAATCTGGAATAGTTTAAAAACCAGAAGCATTATCTGTTTTTCTTTTTTCTGGTAGCTCTGGGGATCACACGGTGCTACATACCAAGTCTTTTATTTTATTTTTTGAGTCAGTCTCAGTTGCCAGGTTGCCGAGGCGGGGCTTGAATTGTGATCTTCTTGGCACAGCCTTCCAGAGTGCTGTAATTGCAGACGTGCACCACCATGCTTGGCTGCATTATTTTATGTTTAAAGATCAGGTAGAACTGAGTTGTGGAAGCATTTGTATTGAACACCCCTTTATCAATAGTAGATCTTTACTTTTCTGATGTCTTCTACATTAATTGGTCCATCGATTTTCTTCTTTCTTACTTTTGCTTTTTCTGTTTTTTTTTTAAAGGAATTTTTTTCTTTTTGCTTTTTTGGTGTCAGGAATTGAACTCAGGGCCTCAGCTTATTAGGCGGGCACTGTGCTATTGAGCTACATCCCCAGTCCACTTTTGCTTTTTCTGTGTCCTTTGGAAATCGTCCATTTTCTCTAAATGAGGACTCTCATACATTAGTGTACATACCCCTCACCTGGAGGATGTTGTGAAAATGCTTGTTCTCACCCAGTTTCGGTAGTTCTGTTAACGACCCACCACTATAATAAATATGTGAGGTAATTGAGTGAAAGGGAGGTTTATTTCGGCTCATAGTTTTGGAGGTTTGAGCCCTGTCTCTCTTAGGCCCGGGATGAGGCAGTACATCAGGACAGGAGCATGTGGCAGAGCAAGACTCCTCCCCTCATGGCCAGGGAGCAAAAGAAGAGGAAGAGGCAGAGGCCACACAGCCCCTTTTGGGGCTGCATCTCCAATGACGGGAAGGCCTTCCACTAGGTCACAGCTCTGGAAGATCCTACCCATAGTTACTTACAGGATCTAGAGTTTAATGCACAGGCTGCTGGGAAGCACTCTTCCAAACCAGCGGGTCTGCAGTGGGGCCTGCTACTCTGCATTTCTTGAAAGCTCCCTGGTGAGGCTGATGCAACTGGTCCACAGGCCACTAGGTCCAAGCCCTGTTGGAATTTCCTGGTTCTCTAATTTGGTTAAACATCCAAATCACACAAGGCAGGCTTTGAACTTCCCAGGGCTGAGGCCACACCCCAATTAAATTAAATTAGAATGTCTCAGAAAGGGTTTTAGACATCAGTAACTTTTTAAAGCTCTGCAGGCGGCCACATAGCGTAGCCAAGGTTGAGAACCAGAATTGTGTTTTATTGCCACAGAGAGGTACGAGTGATATTCTCCTGTCATTTATTATTCTCTTGCACTTTTGATTACAGTTCCTTTCTCATCTTAAACATTGTATATTTCATTTTTTATATTTCTTTAAACAGGCTTTTAGGGCTTTAGCTATTTTGTAGGTATCAAAGAAATTTCTCTTAGTTTTGTTATTTATATTTTTTGGATTTCTGCTTCATTAATTTCCTCTTTCATTGTTACCACTTTTCCTGTTTTCTGGTTTGTTTTATAATTAAAGTGTGTTATGTTTCATACTTCCTTTATTTTTCTTTATTATATTTATGCTTCCTTTATTTATTTGTATTTATTTATTTATTTATTTGTACCGGGAGTCAAACTCAGGACCTTGTGTTTGTCAGGCAGGTACTTATTTCCTTTTCAAAGAAATCCTTAAAAGCTGTGTGTTCCCTTTTGTTTATAGCTTCGGCTGTGTCATATTGCATATGGATTTTTCCTTTTCATAATTTTCTAGATAGTTTTGCATATTGGCTTTGATTTCCTCTTTACAATAGTGTTTAAATTCCAAGCAGTAATACTTTTTATTAATGTTTTTAGTGTTGATTTCTAGTTTTTTGATTTGGGTTCAAAGTAGGGTCTATACAATTGCTACATTTTTTGAAAGTTTTAAATTGTTTTAGGATAAGTCATTACAATTTTTTTGAAGTTCCACACAGATATTAATGTGTATTTTCCAATTTATAAGTATAAGCTTATAGATAAAATTGAGCTTGTGATATATATTACTCAAATCCTCTATGTCCTTGCTATTTTTTATGACTTGATATTTTTTTCTGCAGCACTGGGGATTGAACCCAGGGTCTTCACATTGAGCTACATTCCAAGCCCTTTAAAAACTGTTTTTAAAAAATTTGAGGCATTCTCACTAAATTACCAAGTTGGGCTCAAACTTGCAATTCTCCTGTCTCAGACTCCCAAAATGCTAGGGTTACAGGGCTATACCGCCATGACCAGCTACTACTTGATTTCTAACTTTGGGAAAAAATTAAAATGTCTTTTATAGTAACAGTCCCACTTTTTGCTGCCAATTTTATGTCTTATAACACAGCCTGAGAAATTTATGAGCAATAGAAGTTTATTTGGCTCATGCTTCTGGAGGCTGGGGAAGTACAAGATTGAGGGGCCACACCTAGTATCATCTTGCTATCATAACATGGTGTAGGGTACATATATATGAGAGAGACTGAGAATGAATGCGAGCTGATGCTAAACTCTCACAATAACTCACTCCTGTGATGAAAGTATGAATCCATTTATAAGGGCAGAGCCCGTATGTTATGCTCCTTTTAAAGGCCCCACCTTTGACCACTGTTACAATGGCAGTTCAGTTTAACGTAACTTTGAGGGACCATTCAAACCAGGGGGCCTCACCACCCCTTTGAGAGTACTGGAAGCGCTGCACAGTTCCTGTTTATGAGTCATCGCTTTCTGCTAAGCTTTGCAGATTTTCAGCTGCTTCTTTAAAATCAGTAAATGCTTTGAAGGGAAAAGCAACACTGAATTTTGGTCTCATCTTTGTGCGTTCCTTACCTCTCTCATCTTGGCTCTGAACTCCTCACTGTGTTGGTAACTGATATTTTCAAGTGGGTTTAAAGCAATATCTAGTTTTTCTGGTTGTATTCAGTGAGAGTTGTTATGCAAGAAATAAATCCAGTCTTGGCACAAATAAAAAGTCTACTTTCATGTTTTCTTGTTTATTTTACTTCGTCAAAGAGATTAAAACTTGCATTCTGTTGTATGATCATAATATTCACAGCTATGTAGGCTTTGTTCTAAATTTATACGACCACAGTGTTCATCTGCAGTTACTTTACCCCTACATTGCCATTTTTGAGCTCTTTATTTTCATTCAGCATTTGGTTGGTTGGATTTTAGTCATGAACATTTTTCTCTGGGATCCTCCTTCTCCTGTTCCAAATGGCTTGATTTCTTGCCGAGTCCGTTTGTGCAGCTGCTACCCTTGAATTATTTTGTATTTTCCTGGTTACATTTACTATTTCTTTCATGTTATATCCTTTTCTTTCTAGGCTTAGATGGTCGTATCACATGCTGGAACATATCTTTTAAATTCCCGAAAAGGGTTTGGGGAGGCGAATTTTTAAGTCCTTGCGTGTCTGAATATGTCTTTATACTGTTCTCATTCTTTTGGGTTGAAACTATATTATTATATTTCTTAGCATTTAGAATTCCTGATGAGGATTTTAAGGATGATTTTACTGTACTTCTTTTGAAGCCATGCCCTTTTCCTCTCTGAAAACTTTAAGGCTTTTGTGACATTCTGATATTTCTAGATATATATTTTAAAATTTATCAGTTTCCTTGGAATGTAGCTGACTCTTTAAACATAAAAATTGGTGCCTTTTCTCCTCTGGAGAATTTTCATGTCTTTATCTTTTTTAGCTCCCTGGAGCATCCCTTTAGATCAGTGCCAAGACTTCTGGATTTGTTCATGTTCTCTTAACTTTTCACTCACACTGTGACCCTCCATTTCCTTTCTGCAAGGTATTCTAAGAAAATCACTCAGCAAAACTTGTTCTCCAGCTGGAGTTTTTCGATATTCAGATTTTTATTGTTCAATCTTTAATTGGTTTGTTCTTAACAGCCAATCCTTGTTTCATGAACATGTTGGCCTCTTTAATCTTCCTCCAGATATTAATTATAATTAACTTTAAGACATCTTCCATTTGCTACATTTACTGTTAATAACTTTCTTATAAATCAGGGCCTCATGTGATTCATTTACTGCAAGGCATCTATCCAAAGAAATCTAGGTTAGCAGCTAAAATTCAAGACAAGTAATTTGTAGCTTCACTTCATTCTTGAAAGGAGCTGAAGAGGAAATGCATTTTTAATTCCAGCCTAACATTTTATATGTTGCTTCTCCCCACTGCTGCTTGCACCACTGGCTGCCAAAAAACTCTCCCATGGTCACTCTCCAACCCTCCACAAATCTATAATACCCAGTGTGAACAGTTTTCTTTTTCTCTTTGCCCATTTTTCTTTGTATTTGAGAACTCCAAGTTATTTGCTCTTTAAAAAAAATCTCTTCCTGAAGAACACCTGGGATGAGGGAAAGAAAAGACAGAAAGAAGGAATGGATATATAAACACACAAAAGATAGCTAATTGTGCTACTAATTTCTATTGGTTTATTGCAAGGAACAGTTAATGTTTAATTGTTTGATCAATCTTGCATGCCTATATCTGGTCATCTGAGCAACTACTTTGAAGATAACAATAAGTAATACAACAATCATTGTGGATTTCCTATCATCTTGTTTTCAAATTCTGTATTGTTTTTTATAGTTTTTGTTTTGTTTTTGTTATTTTGTTTTTGTTCTTTTCTCTTTAAAAAAATATCTTCCTTGTGGATCCTCTACAACAAAGGAAATCAGGAATTATAACATGAAAAATAATCTTTCTTCTTTAGAAATTGAACACAGCAAAGGAAGTGAATATTTACACCACAAATATTTTGTCCCTGTTACACTTTTCCCAAGAAGTATTTGAAAGTCTCTCTAATAGTAGCCGGCTGTGGTGGCGCATGCCTGTACTCCCAACACTTAGGAGGCTGAGGCAGGAGGATCTCTGTGAGTTTGAGGCCAGCCTGGGCTACATAGAGTTTAAGATGAGCCTGAACTACAGAGCGAGACCTTGTCTCAAAATAAAAAATAAAAAGGAGCTGGGGACGTAGCCCTAGGATCAACCCCCAGTACGAAAAAACCCCCAATTCATAACAAAACAAAAATACCACCCCTACCCAGAAAAGAAGAACTTCCCAGGGACCTTAAAGTGCAGTCAAGGATGAGAACCCGGCTGCCCCACTGTGGGCCCTGTGGCTGCCCTGCAGTGGGCCCCGATGCTGCTCTGCAGTGGGCCCCGCGGCTGCTCCGCTGTGGGCCCCGTGGTTGCTCCGCTGCTGCTCCGCAGTGGGCCCAGTGGCTGCTCCACCGAGGGCCCCGCTTAAGGCACCTCATGGACTGGACCTGCCCCCACCCATAGCACGACAACAGGGTGGAGCCGGGTGGTCTGCTGTGAGCATATGTGCTTTCCCACCTCCATCCATGGCAGTTTGTATATACCCATGTATGTTATAGTATAGTCTGAGGCACCTATATCTCTTCCCAAGGCGAGAGTCCAAGGATATAGATAAACTCAGGAGTACAGTTATTATCACAGGGAAGATGACTGATTGAGTGGTAGGGCAATGGAGATGAAGGAGGAGAAAAATTGAATGATCAAATGGGCCATCATCTGTGTAACTGAGTAACAAAGGTGAAGGTAACATTATGTAGGACAGCATCCGGAGCTAATTCCCTTCTATGTTCTCTATAATTCTGTATTTTCTCAATCGTTTTTGTATTAACAGAAGTGAAGATAACTTTATATTATACAGCATCCAGTGCAAATTCCCTACTATCTTCTCTATAATTTAGTATTTCCTTTAATGTTTTTGTGTTAACTAATGTGAGGATAACTATGTAATACAACATCCAGTGCTAATTCCCTACTATATTCTGTATAACTTTCTATTTTCTGTATTGTTTATGGCTTTTCTGGTTCCTATGTCTCCATTCTTTTGTCTTTAAAATAAAATTAAAAAAAAAAAGGATGAGAACCATTGCACCTCCTTCCCAGTAGGTTCCGGCTGTGAGAGTTGAAGAAATAAGGAGTCACTTTTCACCCTGATAAAGGGGACTTGTGAATGGCAGCACTTGGCTGTTCTGCTCTTCTCTCTCTCGGGGTGTTAGGCAGCCCTGAGCACCAAAACCAAAAACCAACTCCAGTGACCTAAGGTCTGTGAACTACTCTGCCACAGAAATCACTTAGCTGATGCCCAGTTCTGGGGTTTCCCCCCATGGTCCATTTTGTGGCAGCTCTAATCGCAAATGAGTCTTTTGCTCTGGTAACTTCAGAGCTGTTTCTCGCTAACTTATGTTCTGGTGAGCCTATGTCATCCCAAGTCTCAGAGAGGCTGCTGGGTCCCACAGGATGCATGGCACTGGTGATGCTTAGGAGGTCCCTGGTGTTGCTCATAGCTTCCCTGTTCCCATCCAGGAACAAGTTCAATTTCATAAGGAACTAAGCATTTTTGAAGGACACCTCATTTACAGTTTCAGATTTTTTTCAATTTTGCAGTCTTATGTAACACCCCATACACTTGATTTTTCCCTCTGGTTTGTACAGTTATAACATCAGATTCTCCCTAGCTTTGCCAGTCTGACTTCAGATTTCATGACACCCCTCTTGTGGTCTGTTTAAGCTTCATGTCAGGTCTGTCATGTCTTGGGCTGGGGGACTCCTGTGTTCTTTAATAGTATTGTTCTGACGGTCTGATATACATAGTGAAAATGTCTTCTGGTTCAGGGTTTTTTTGTTTTGTTTTGTTTTTGGTCTTTTGAGGCAGGGTCTTATGATTGCAGTTCAGGCTGGTCTTCAACTCACCTTGTAGCTCAGGTTGGCCTTGAATTCACAGTGATCCACCCTGCTTCAGCCTCCCTTCTGATTCAGGTTTAACACAAGAGTTTTAACCTGAAACCTTGCTGTATATCATACCTTGAAACTCAAAGATAGTGTATATCACCCCAAATGTAATCTAGGCCCTGTGCCCATTGCCTTGTTAGTAAAGGGATGGGGCAGTCAAAAACGATCCCGTGAGTGACCTTTTCTTTGTCTTCTTGGGAAAAAGCAAAAAAGTGAGGGACTGGAGAGGTAGAGGGCATAGCATACCCACATCCTCAGCCGAGTGAGTACGTAAAGATAGTTCTTTTCTCCCTCAGTGCTAGAGACTGAACCCAGGACTTGGTGCATTCTAGGCAAGTGCTCCACCACTAAGCTCCGCCCTCGGCTCACAAAGCCACATAGCTGGTTGTTTACTTCATATTCCACATCATATGGACTTCATCGAAATAAAGCACTTCTGTGTCAAGGATACTTTCAGACTGAAAAGATGCCCCACAAAATGAGAGAAAAGATGAGGCTTTAATATCCAGACTATATCAAGTGCTCCTACAACGCATCACAAGCAAATAACAAATTCTTGACAAGAGCCGAAGATGAAATGTATTTTCTTTTGCTTTTTTTATTTTTAAAGACAAAAGAATGGAGACATATGAACCAGAATAAGACATAATACCAAAAATACAAAATTATACAGAACATAGTATGGAATTAGCACTGGATGCTGTATTACATAATGTTATCTTCACATTAGTTATCACATAAACATTAAAGGAAATACCAAACTATAGAGAAGATAGTAGGGAATTACCACTGGATGCTGTATAATATAAAGTTATTTTCACTTCTGTTAATACAAAAACGATTGAGGAAATACAAAATTATAGAGAACATAGAAGGGAATTAGCTCTGGATGCTGTCCTACATAGTGTTATCTTCACCTTTGTTACTCAAGTTACACAGATGATGGCCCATTTGATCATTCTATTTTCTCCTCCCTCATCTCCATTGCCATACCACTCAATCAGTCATCTTCCCTGTGATAATAACTGTACTCCTGGGTTTATCTATACCCCTGGACTCTCACCTTGGGAAGAGATATAGCTGCCTCAGACTATACTATAACATACAGGGGTGTATACAAACTGCCATGGTCAGAGGTGGGAAAGCACCTATGCTCTCAGCACACCATCTGGCTCCACCCTGTCGCCGTGCTATGGGTGGGGGCGGATCCAGTCCATGGGG